>QRFJ01000616.1:876328-999012 GCA_006176705.1 Cocos nucifera
TATCCTGCCCAGCTTCCTTGCACGACTCCACTGTTTTCTTGACGGTGTCCTTCGCAGTCTCCTTGAGTTCCGAGGCCTTGTCGGCGGTGATGTCCTTGCTCTTGTCCATTACTTTTTTGGTGGTGTCCTTTGCGGTTTCCTCAAGCTGGGCAGCTTTTTCGGCGACCTTATCCTTGCCCTTGCCTACCAGGTTGGATAGCTTATCCTTGCAGGAGCCATAGGCATCGCATATCTTATCCTTAGTGGAATGGGATTGGGATTCTGGTTGGGATTGGGTGGTGGGAGCGGAGAGGCCCTGGCCAACGTTGGGGAGATGGGAGGCAGCCTCTTGGAACTTCTCCTTGGCTTCTTCAAAGAGGTGATGGGTGGTTTCGGGAAGCGGGGAGTGGTCGGAGGGGACTTGGCGTTCGTACTCGACGACGATGACGCGGTGGCCTTCTCGGACGACAGTGTCGGGGTGGCGGGGCTTGGGTGGCTCCGGCGGAGGTGACCATACGCCGGCGGCGGCGAGGGAGGAGATGAGGAGGCCCAACGCCATGAGGTTCATCATCTCTGCGTCTAGGATTGGGCGGTCAAGAAACAACAACGAACAAAGTGGAAGCTAGCACGTCTATTGCGGTTTCAGTTTTTCTGGCTTGGCTTTGATAGAGCGATGCACGGTGCACACGTGTCTAGTTGCCTGAATGGAGGTGGTAGCACGTGTCCAGATACTGCCACGTATCGTTTGGACGTGTCCGATACTGGACTGTGGAACTGGAGAAAGGCTCTCGGAGAGCGGTGCGACCAAAGGCCAGTTTGGTCGAGAAAAAAAAGCCTCCTTATTTTTTTAAAAAGTATTTATTTAAAAAAAAATATTTAGTTAAATTTATTTTAAAAATAATTTATTTTTAAATGATAATAAAAATAGTTTTTCTATTATAAAAAAAATAAAAAAAATAAAATTTCTTCTTCAAAGCAGAAATAGAAGTAAAAAATTAATGTTTCAAGATATAATTAATATTTTTACTCAAAAATATTATTTATCATAATTAATTTTATTTATTATCATCTAATTCTTCTATTATTTTGACATTATCTGATATTTTATTATTTTTTATATTTTAATTAAATAAAAATAAAAAAATTAATTAAAATTAATTATAATAAATATTTAAAATTATTTATTTATTTAAATAATATTAATTATAAAATAAATCTATATTTATAATTTGATAGTCAAAAATATATTCTTTGAAAGATTTATCAAACACAAACTTGATAAAAGTATTTATCAAATACAAACTATTTCTTTCTTATCGTATTTTTTTTGAAATTTTATCTAAAAAAATTATTTTAAAGAAAATTAATTTTTATAGGTTGGCCGAACAGACCTTAAATGATTGGAAGAGGGTTGGAGATGGGCCAGGTAGGCTAGGTAGGACAAACAACAAACGTATTTGAGAACGGGATGGGCTGGTCTAATCTTAGGCAGGCAAAATAATGGGCTCTACAAGTGGATTCAGGCCTACACATTTTACAACTGGCCCAGGAAGGAATTGCGAGAGGAAATTGTTAGTGGCAAGCAAAAATAAGCCCTGCATACAAATTCATGTTGATACGTATCCCACAACTAGTATAAATAACTTCTAATTTCCGTGTCATTTTCTTTTTAGCAGTGAATTGGTGCGTATGGAAACATGAGCTTATGATAATGGAATTCCATGCATACTTGTGTATGTCTAATGCTCACTCTTCTTCATATATACATCTCTGCAGCCACCAAACGGTTCATTGAAACATTTGTACTTCTATTGAAAGTCTCTTGGTTGTTTTCATTAGTGATGGAGCTACCATCCTCTCATTACGACATTATTTCCAATCTGATGGTAAAGAATCTCCTCATTTCATGAATTATTAGCAGTTCTTCAATTGAAGGAAATATTGTACTAGGACTAAAAAATCTGCTCTCCAAATTTCCAAAACATTTCGACCTCTGCTAATGCATCGAATGCATGATCTCAAGAATCTCCATCTTGCCAAAACTTTTGATCCGCACCAGCAAGCGAATTTGCTCCTATTTCGGCATTTATGATGTTAGATAAGAAATGAGTTGCAATTTATCCTTGGTCCAACACCTCTAACACAAGCGCACACAATATTTATGTCATCAAATAAGGTTATATAGCCTTATTACTTGTGAACACATGTAGAAAGCGGTGATGATAAAAATGATCAAAAATCTTTTATGAGGATAAAAATGTTAAGATAGAAGAAGAATAAGAAGGAAGTAAGAAGAAGAGAAAAATGTGGAGATCACCATGACCATGGAGCTTAATAATTCAAAATTTTTAAATTTCTAAACAATATGCTTACATGCTTTCTGCTGGCTATTAAAATAAATTACGAACCATGTTAACCACAACTTATAATCTAGACTTTATTCTAACCGATCAAACAGCTCCTGTTATGATCGGTATATCTAAAATCAAAATAATATGGTCACTAACTTACTGCTATAACTTTCTACTAATTTTTGACCCCCCAAAGCATTGAAATTTGAGGAAGCGGCATATTATATCAATTATAGATATATAAAGATCTTTTTAGCATGCCTAAGACCATTGAGATCCAATGTCTACTTGAGTTGTCCTTACACCAAGTTTTGACTGCTGGATCTTAAAAATTTTATCATGCCAGCAAGTCTAAGCTGGAGAACTGACGCTTTGAAAGCAACAAGTTTCCAACATAATATTTCTCTCTAAAAGATTCCAAGATAAATATCACAAAAGGAGCAGCTATCAGCGCAGAAACCAAGGCCTAAGATTCAGGACTTTATTCTTGCACCAAACATGCACCGCATGTGTTACAAAGCAACAAAACGCTAGACGAGAAACAAACAAGACGAAAAGCCCCATGACCGGTAGTCCTCTTTAGATTGCCTGTGAATCGCTCTCCTACCTCAAGTCCGGCGGTCATTGGACGATACGGCTGGCATCGAATCCTTTCTATCATTTGATCTATTCATATCGTATGACTACATGGTGTGCATGGAGGGATGATTTTTTTTTTCTTTCTTTCTTTTTTCTATGTATATACAAAAATTGTAGCCATTTGGTTATGAAATCTGCATTAGAAACAAGGAGATCACTCTATTGAATTTAGAAAGATTACAGATTTCTAATCATTGCACAGGATTAAACAACATATTCTCCATCATATATATATATATATATATAAGAATATGTTTGGATGTTTCTATAGAATTAGACAGAAAATCCTATAGAAATCGAGTAACTCACATCTTCTAAGGATCTGCCCAAATCCCGATCTTTGGGCCGTAGGAAAAGAAAAGTCTATTGTTTTCTTTCCATAGAATTTGGACCGGAAGGTATTTGGTTAATTGAACCATGCGTAAATGGGTGGTCTAATCAATGAATATTGCAGGATTTTCAACCCAATTATATAGGGAAATCCTGATAGGCCCTTCATCAACTGTATTCCAGGTGCTTGAACTCAATTGGGAAGATTTTTCGTTTACCCAAGATTCCACTCCGACCAAGAGCTACAATAGATACACATTCGGCACCTATCAAGAGGGTTGAACAATTAAAGATCTCATAGTTTTGATTTCCCAAACAATTTTAGCGGACTTTACTTTGTTTTGAAAGGTGAACTCTAGACTAGAAGGATTTAAAACCCACATATTTCAATTTACCCACTCGACTAGGAGACCCATGGGGGAGGTTTTGGTCCAAAACCTCCAATTGGGTCAGGTATGATTCGCCAAAGCCAGGCATGGCTAAAATTAACTCGAGTCCAACCATAAAGTAATACAAAATGTCAAGCTTGACACAAAAAACAAATACTCCGAACCATTGAATCATGAGTCTGGGATTAAATATAATGACCATTACGAATTAAATACTATCCTGGATCTGATTTGGAATCTAAAAGATGGCAGTGGAATTTGGAGTTGGATATAAACTTTTACTCTCTATAACATAACAGGCAGAAAGGTACTATTCCCTCCTACAAGAATTTGAAAACTCTGGCCGGAGTATATCAACCCCGGTGAAATAATGCAGCCAACGAACAGTGGGGGAGGGAGACCCCACAAGCACGAGCTTATGTGTCCTACACCAACCCACCTCTTTAAAGGGAGCAAAGTAGCCGCATTTCCCGCAAGAACCCACCCTTGACCAGGCCTAAGAATGCCTGGGACGCAGCCACATGCCTCAGCCCCTAAACCAGCAGTCTATTCCTTTCCCTTTCCCTACGATGATTGGGACTTGGTTGGTCCCCATAAGACATTTTTCTGCCTTTCTCCTGCTGGAGTTGCTCTTGAACAAAATCCAGTGGGGACATTTTCTTGTGGAGGAATTCCTGTCAAAATAAAGAGGAACACATGCAAGTAGGTAATATGGACATGTAGTAGGGATTTCCTGTGTCTATAAATGCCAAGGTCATTTAATGTAGCCATGCTGCCAAATCTCTACTGGGCCACCTTACATTTTTGTTAATTAGTCTAGCACACTTGGTACACACACACATATACCTCATTGGATTTGAGTTATACGACCATGGTCAGAGGCAATTTATGAGGATGAAGAAAGGTGGCAAACTAACAAGGTACTCTTAAAAGACTATCTTAAAACTTTAGTGCCTAAACATATTCAGAGGTGAAAAATCATGTGCTTGATGAAGTGGCCTTGCCTCGGCGGCCGTGCCCTTTTTGCTTGATAACTAGAGGTTCTAGGTTTAAATCTTGGATGATGATTTCCAAATTTAAATGATTATAGTACATGTGGATCTCCCTCCTTTATTTTTTATTTTTATTTTTTTTTGTTAATAAAAAAGAAGAATTGAAGCTGCTATCTGCTTGTAGTAATGCTGTACTGTCATGGTTGTCAATGAAAGTTGTTCGTTATTTTATTCATGCTCGCTCAATGATAACACTCTATTTATCACTTGGAATTGCTACATCTAATCATCATAGAATTTTTTGCCCACAATCTAATCAAGTTATTCTTCAACTTTCCAAATATTATCGTAAATTAGTGAACATAAAGACAACTTTACCTCATCTTAGTGGCCAAATAATCAATAAATTTGGAGAATAAAATTGAAAAGATGATGACATCACAATTTTATAGAGGTAATGGTAATCGAAAAACTAGGGCATGGAGCAATCAACCTTCTGGTAGTTCTACTATATTTTAAATTCGGTTGCATGGATTTGGATCTTGGTGAGAGAGAGTGAAGCTTGGGTTCAAAAGATCATGCACATGGGCATGCAAAGAACCACATATGATTGTTCTCGGTGACCAACTTGACTGGTCAAACATCAAGTGGAATCACCTGTTTCCCTAACAACTGTTTAAAAGGTCTTTTTGTATAAAAGAAGAGGAGCTGGCCTAGATGGCAATTGGCCCGAGTCCATAAAGGTAGATACGTATCTTGGGGACAGAGAAAGTGCCCTACAAGGAGGAATGAGAGGGCCACACAACACGTTCTAAAATTCTAACAGCTCTGGCTGCCAGTTGGGTTACAGAAATGAAACCCAAATAGGTGTTGAAGATGAAATGAATCGTTTGAAATATGTATGGCATGAGGATTTTTAATCAAAGTGGGGCCTCTCCTTATGATTCTTAGGAGTGGTTGTTCATTTCTTTTGGAGGTTTGGAGTGGGAGAAGCTGAGAAGAATGTGACAACGACTCATGCCTTATCACCAACACAAATGGTGGGGAAGTTCTTATCCAACCTGCCCTGCCAAAATATATGCTTGTCATCTATAAAGACAAGCTGGTTTGCCCCTTTAGTTATGACTCCAATAAAAAGAATCTTGTGCCCAAAAGCAATTGCTTCAATGCTCAATCTTAGTGTTTAAGATAAAAAGATAGAGAAAAAACTCAAGCTAGGAAGTGACCTAAAGAGTCCAGCTAGTTCAGCTATAAATTTATGGCTCATCCAGCTTCCAACCAACCAAGGTATGGTCCCTTGCAGAGCTGGATCACCTGACGTGCTAACAACACTCAGAATTGGCTAAAACAATTGCTGATCACGTTCAACAAGGTGGGCCTGACCTACCTAGAGCCAAATCAAAATAGTCCTGACGTGTACCCCAGTTTGCATCAGTAGCCAGTGGATCAATCCTGCCTTCATAGGATAACAAGGGAAAGGTTTATCCTATGTTTCCTGGCACACATTTACCTATTTGTAAAAGCAGCAGCAGTTAAAGAAGAAGGGGGGGAGAGACTCTTGATAAGCTTGCAAACACAATAAAATAAGAGTATGGAATTGGAATCCAACAATCAAAGCTATACGAGTGGACAAGGGCTCATGCCCAGAGTCAATACTTTAAACATTGTTGGATAGGGTGCCCCTTTTTCTATTTACTGCACTGAGAAACCCTTGGTCACGCCTTAAAACAAGGAGCCGACTGTTGTCTTCTGGATAGAAAGGGAAGCCCATCCTTCTGTTAATGCCTACTATTGCTCACATGCGAATCCTGCAACAGCAAACATTGGATTCTTCTACAGCACAGAGAGGTCAGAGTCCTGACATCATTAGTCCCTTTCCTTGTCCCAATAGACCATAGATTACATCCTTCCATCTCCATTCGCTTTGGCAGGTAATATTTATTTTCATGCAACCAAAGAACATAAGGAGCACCAATACAATAATCAAAGTGTTGGATGGCTTGCTAACTTTGCTGAGTTCCTCCAATCTCATGAGCTGGAGTTCACAAATCTATGGAGAGACTTATGGAAGTTGGCTTTCATGAGGTGGCAGACCTTATGACGGAACAAATTAGGAAAAACTAATATATTTCTAAAGACAGCTACGTGATGGAGATGCAACAGTTCATACAGAGAGAATAAAGAAAACAGAGACAAACAAACAAGAACGTCTTCTTTTTTTTTTTTTGCCCGAAAGATTAGGCAAAAAGCCTCATCAACAAAGAAGAAGGATTCAAAAATAAGAGAAGAAATAGATGGATGATTCCATGGCCAAGGTTCCTCGCAAAGCAATCATATAACAATAGTAAATCCACAGAGAGCAAATGCACACAGATAATTTACAAAGTAAATAACTCAAATTGAAACCAAGTCTCCCCAAAAATTAACACCACCAACGCACTTACATTAAACAAAATAAACTAAAAAATGTAAACAAGATGCAAAAACACTGGCAAAATAACCATCTTCCCACATAACACCATTTCAAGTCTGCATTTATCCACTGTTAAGGGCCATTGTTCAGAAAACACTTTCTAATTCTTATATCCCTTCCTCAGGCAGTTCCTCAAATGGATTCAGTATAGCACTGGATCTTGTATCTGTAGAGGAGCTTCTTCTTTTTAGAAGAGGTGTTATCCACTGTGAGAACCACCTTGCCTGCCTCTCCGATCTTGAAGCTGTTCTTCTCCAGAGGTTCATCAGTGGCAACCAATTTCCTAGCCTTCTGCACGATTATAGTGTATCCATCCTCTGAACTCGGCACAAACTCGGCGCCATAGATCACATCCCATCCCAGGACTCGGAGCTCCCAAACAAGAAGGCATTTCTGCAAGGAGTAGCATTTCAGTCCAAAGATCATTCTCTGAAACCAACTAGCTAAAGGCATGACATATTAGCTACTAGCGTAGAAAGGATCATTTGATGAACTAGTGAAAGGAACAAGCTCCCCCACCTCAGTAACTGGTATCTCTATGACTTGCTTCGTCGAGGGCTTAATGGTGATCTCAGTAACCGCATCAGCAGAGGTGAAATCGGGGTCTTTCTCCTTGCTCAGACCTCCATACTGAACTGGGACTTGCTCAGGAGCGATGTATCTGTACAAATTAAACAAGAGCATATGAAAAAAATTAATCAAATTAATTGCCTGAAATGACTTGAAAACATGGAAGAAGCTTGAGCGATCTCCACTGACTTGAAAAGGGTCTCAGCTGTTTTGGATGGCCCAGCAAAAACAAACTTGCTCTTGCTCCTTTGAGTGAAGAATGGGCTGATCATTCGATTGAAAGCCAAATACCACCATGGAACATTGATGAATATCTAACAAACAAAACCCAACAATATTATTAATACTCAAGAATCACATAATAAAGATCCAAGCTTTCTGTAACCAAAATTCTTTAACGAACAAGGGACACCAGATTGCCTTGATTCAAAGCTGGAAGAAAAGCTCTAGTTTATTAAATTATTATTCACCAATAGCGAAAAAGAAGGGAAAAAAAAAAGGGATAGGGATCACCGATAGCAAAATTCCAACTTGATTTAATCCAATGCAAAACAAAGCAATAGTAAAAAGAAAAATCAAAACTTTTTTTTTCCTACTTCACGCACAACTCAAAAGATACCTCAAAGGCAAGTCATAAAACCCAAAGAGACATTGAATGGGACAGAGAATTGTTGATTCAAAGATACCTGCTTGGCAGCAAACTCAGGGTAATTATCTTGGAGAAGGGTGAGGGCTTGACGAAGCTCGCGCTTCATCGGACCAATCGAGTTCCTGAGATCAGTGACCTGAACCATGGTGGAGACTCCACCAGGACTGAAGTCGAGCAGCTGGCGGATACCTTTCTCGAGGTACTGGATCCTCCACCGGAGGAACCTCTGCCTCTTCTCCTCGTCGGCAAAGGCCATGGCATATAGCTCCCTGCTCTGGAACTCCCCGTAGACATTGTAGCATACCGGGTGTCCCTCTTTGTCGGCGCCGTGCATAAACACTACCTTCTCCATCTCCGGGATGCCGAGGTCCTCCTCGAGGAGGGCCTCGATCCCGAACTCCTTCCTCCAAATCACAGCGTTCTTCAGCATTGCCATGGCTTCTTTCATCTTGAAATCCCGGGCTTGGAGGAATTTGAGGAGGATGGTGTCGCTTCTCTCGTCACCAAGGAGCGGGATCCCCCAGATGAGCACCTCCTCCGGCAGCGGCGACGCCAGCGAAGCGGATGCCGGAGGAGCAGGGGTCTTCTCCTCCTCCGGCGCGGCTGGAGGCGCCTCCTCGGAGGCTGGCGGGGCGGTGACAGGGACGACAGTCTCTTCAATGGCTTCTACTGTCTTGGCGCCGTCATCCTCCACCACGACGGCCTTCTCCTCGGCCGGCGGCGGAGGAACGTCGGCCGGTGGGGCTGGTTCCTCTTCAGCCTGCGCCGGAACAGAGGGTTCTTCCGGCTTGGACTCCTCCTCAGACTTTGCCGACGGCTCCACCGCTGGAGGGGGCGGTGGCGGAGGGTAAAACTCGTGGTTGGCGAGGGCCACTTGGACAAGCTGCTTGAGCTCGTCGAGGGCCCTCTTCTCGGGGTCATCGACGTCGGCGACGCGGTTGCTCTCCTCCTTGGAGGAGAGGGATTGGACGGCGTCGTTGGAGGCCGGCGCCTCCTCTCCGGCAGTCTTCTTCTCGTCCTCAGCCGCCGGCTCGGCGGGCAAAGCCGGCTTCTCGGGGTCTTCCTCTGCCTCGGCGACCGGCGCAGGCGCCGGTTCCTTCACCACCTCCTCTTCCGCCCCCACCGCCGCCGCCTCGGCGGCGAGGACCTCCTGGGCCGCCTCGGATGCCTTGCTCTGGGTCTCCTCGGCCATTGCTGGGGGTTAGAGAAAAGCGAAAAGAGAGAGAAAGAAGAGGAGAGGGGGTTATGGTACAGGGTTTTGAGGGGAGCGTGGGAGATTTATATAGAATGAGTGAGGGAAGAGAGAGACAGTCAGGGCCCGTTGGCCCGGGCTAGCTTTGGACTGCTCATGCGGGACCCATTGGTGGAGAAACCCACCGTTTTTGCCCTTTTCTTGTGAATTTCAAAAGAAATTTAAAATTGCTGCAATGGTAGGTAGCTTCACTCTTGTGATTAACAAATTGGATTAATTAAATATTAAATCAATAATAGAGCTCAGAGCAATGTTTTATTATCAAGAATTTTTTTATTACAATATTATCAAGAATTTTAAGATCCAGGTTTTGCTAACAAAAATGTCTATGATAGAAGTAGCAATCCACTTTACAAAATAGCTCATTAATTACCGTATGATCTTGTATATATGAACCTGCATTAAGATTTGAGGACACCATTTTCTTCACTTGGAACATAACTTGCAGCTGTATGTAATTATATTAAATGATTTTATCCAATGGATCTTTTGTATAATAACTTCATTCACATCCATCCAAGATCAAGTTGTGTCTACCTTGCTATTTTTGCCAGCTAGTAGTATGGGAAAGAATGAGTGATTTCCTTAAAAAATATATTCTGGACTTCTATGTAGATATTTCTAATAATTTTTTAAGAATTAAAATAGGTAACTAGCTTAGCCCATGTAATTATTGATAAATTATTAGCAAAACTATCAAACATCAGTAATTCTTCTAATGAAAAAGGTATGGGCCCATGGTTTTACTCACATAAGTTTTGATGCATAAGCTTGATCTGCTCCCGGTGCAGCTTGTGCTACAAAACACCATCTATTCATGCTTCCAAACATAAGATACATGGAATATAATCTCATAAGAAATTTTAGTTTTACTGGTCACATATATTTGCTACAGCTCATATAAAGATATCTAAGATTTGGCAATTTAATGTCTTTGTCGTTGTTAGCCAAAAGAGAGAGTTTGGCAAAGGAGACTAGCTTTTGCAAATATGTGAAAAAAAACTGGCATCCTATACATCCCATGACAATACAAGAAGATCTTATCCTTATCTTTCTTTAATTTTCATGTGATGTTAAAGCTATTGTGCTCAATTTTTAATGTCAGTTGGTTTGACTACAACTTAAAAAAAAAAAAAAAAAAAAATTTAAATTTAAATTTTTTAAAAAATAATTTAAATTGAGCCAATCTGATATTTTATTAAACATTAATCCTATACAATATAAAATTTTTATATTTAGATTAATCTAGTTATTTAGTCCAACTCATTGGACATTAATCTGGTAAATTGAATCAAATCGAACTAAAACTTTTAAATCATTTTCAAACAAAAACATAAAATTGATCGGTTTAATTTTGATTTTTATTTTAAAAATTTATTTAATTAGAATCGATTTTAGATTTTTCTCCTAACCAAGCTAACCGTACGTAAAAGACCGGAGGACGGAGAGGATTAAGGAAGTTTTCCTTACACCGCATGCGGGATAGCTGGCACCCAGACTGGAGCTCCGGTGGCTGTTTTCCTTGTGACGGCCCAACTTTCTCTGACCGTTATGCCAATTACATTGTCCTTTCCTGGATGCTATTCTTTCTCCTGGATGCTATTCTTTCTCTCCTTTCATGCCACTTTTATTGGTACTTTTGCTGGCATGGCCAGCCTTTAGGCAGCCACCCAGGAGTGCAAACTGTGGCGAATTGGACCACTAATCCATCCAATCCTTACTAAAATTATCAATCATCTTCGTAGAGGTCAGCAGAAGAGGGGGAATATTTTTATTTTTCAGAAACAGGTACGAAAGTTTCTCAGATTTGTTATTGGAGGATGCGGTTTACAATTTGGAAAAATAAGGCAGTGAGTTTTTTCTTTTTTTCTTTTTTCAGCACAGTTTTATCATTGCTTATGTGGCAAACTACATCAACCTTTATTATTATAATTAAAGCTCGTACCATCATTTTATAAAGAGATTCATGCCACCGTTGAGGCTTGAGGCTTTTTTTTTTTTTTCCTTAAAAAGATGGAATCCACCACCAGTTACAAAGTAGAGGTAAGGTCAAACAATGATGTCTCTCTTTTTTTTTTTTTTTTTTTTTTTATGTTTAATGGTTTAAACGGTCCTCTCCCTCGTTGATACTGTAAAGCCGGTATGGTAACGTCCGGGAAACAAACCGATTCTCATGGCTTCGTGGAATCGTGGGGTGACGGACGTTGGGGTGGGACCCTTGTGACCTGTCATCCAGCGGTGGGCGGCGATTTCCAACCGTTAGATAGTCCCTTTTTGTTTTTTTTGGTAGAAATATGGCCCGGATCGCTTGCATAAAGCTTCTGGAGCTCGTTCACTTCTATTTTAGTCTTTCTTTGTTTATTACCATATCTTCCAACATGGTAACCGTCATGCTCTCAGATTTTATCAAAATAAAATTTCCAGAGAAAATGCTTGGGGATGCCTGTTTCATTCACATGATTCTTTTAAAGCTAGTATGGCAAGTTAGCAATCAACCCAATTTCATGAGTAACGAATCCTCTGTCAAATATAGTAAATTTTGATGAAAATTAAATTATAATTAAAATTTTTTCAATATATAGTAAATTTCTAATTTGATGAAATGCCAAATATAGTAAATCTTTATTTTAGTGACAATCAAATCATAATTAAAATCTTTATTTTAGTAAATCTTTATTCTTTTTTTTATTCCTTTCTGTAGTCTATTTATACGATGTTGTTAGGATAAATCCGCTTCTGCCGAAGTTCAGCTTGTCACTCCATCTCAGAACTTCTCCCAAACTTCTTCTTTGAGCCAGACTCCTTTTCCTTCGGACTCCTCCAGCGGATCTCCTTCCGAACTTCTCCAGTCGCAAGCCAACCAGACTTCCATTCGGACTCCCATCCCTCCGACTCCTCCAGCAAAAACTCCTCCAATCGCAAGCCAACCAGACTCCCTTCCATCCGAACTTCCTTCCCTCCGGACTCCTCTAGCGGATCTCCTTCCAAACTCCTCTAGTCACAAGACAGTCAGACTTCCTTCCATCCGGACTCCCTTCCCTTTGGACTCTTCCAGCAGATTTTTCTCCGGACTCCTCCAACGGATCTCCTTCTAAACTCCTTAAGTCGCAAGCCAGTCGGACTCCTTCGAGCCGTACTCCCTTTCGTCTGGACTCCTCCAGTGGTAAGCCATCCGAACTTCCTTCCATTCGGACTCCTTCAATCGCAAGCTGTCTGGACTCCTCCAGTCGCAAGCCGTCCGAGCTTCCTTTGAGCCAAACTCCTCCAGTCGAATTTCTTTCGGTCGAACCCCCTGCGGCCAGCCAGAAGAACCTCATCATCTACGCGAACTCGGCTTTCAATACAATACGAACCAACCTACATGCAGACGATCCTAAAAAGAGCATGAACTCCTTTGAGACTATTGTGGCCTGAAGCTCTTCACTGCCAGCGCCTACTCCATCTAAACTTCGACTATTAATCTTTAACAAACTGACAAGTCGTAACAACGAACACCACTCTCGACTAGCACATCATGACAATGGACACCATCTTTCATAATAAACTCTATGTGGCCTGAGCGACTTACTACTAGACGATTATGACTTTCGCTATCAGTTTGTTACATGCTCCATCTATAAAAGGAATTCTTCAAATACGTTTTCTCTAGGTTCTCTTCTTCTTTTCGATACTCTACGACTTTCTTTTCTAAGCACTCCATTTCTGTTGGCTAGAAGAGTTGACTTAATTATCGAAGGATCCTGCCAGAGCCACCACCCCTGATTTTGGATAGGACTTCTATTTTGTAGGTCCCCGACGGTGACCTCATCTCCTTCAGCTCTAGCTCTGTTCCGACATCAATCAAATTCTGCACCAACAGAATTGATGCTAGAGGAAGGAACTGCTTGAGCCCTTATTCTAAAAGGAGTGCTCAGTCGGTTCTGTTCGCTCTCTCCTTTAAGATCCATCTCCGTTCGATCTTTCTTAGTCTTAAGAATGCCTCCAAAAAAGACAACCATCCGACGATCCACTGCCTTTATCACCAGATCTGAGCAAAATCCATCTGCTTTAACACCATCACTGACATCTCTACCTTCTCCCCCAGCAGCAATGATGGATCTAGAGTAGTTCAATCTGCTAGTGCAGTAGGTTTGAGGCCTCACCGAAATGGTGTAGGCCATGCAACAACCTTCGATGGCAGTCTAGATAGAAAAACTCCTATCGAAATTTCAAGAACCAATTCCAAGGAGGCATACTTGGGTCAATAGACCCGATACTCCTGAGAAAAAAAAATGAAAGGCAAAAGATCCCTGCTTAGATCATGATTCTTCTTCGGAGGAGATCTTCCCCATCTACAGTTAAAAACTCTTCGAGATCCATGATCGAGATAAGACCCTCGATCAAAAACTTTAGAAAATGGACCGATGGATTAAAGAGCTTTACCATACTGCTCCGGCTCACCACGATAACATCTGTACCGATCCTCTTTCTCTCAACGAATCATAGAGGAGTCAATTCCACCAAACTTTAAGCTCTCTCAATTCAAGAGCTACGATGGGACCACTGATCTGGTCAACCACTTGGAGGCCTTCCGGATCATGATGCTGCTTTATGGTGCACCAGACGCCATCTTATGCCGAGCCTTCCCATCTACTCTGAAGGAAGCAGCAAGAAATTGGTACTCGATGCTGAAGTCAGGCATGATCTTCTCCTTCGACCAAATGAGCCATCAGTTTGTGGCTCATTTTGTTAGTAGCCGATGTTCCAAACGAGGTTCGGACTTCTTCATTAATATTAAGTAGAAGGAAGGAGAATCCATCTAAGCTTACATCAATCACTTCAACGTTGCTGTCCTAAAGGTCTAAAATCTAGACCAATCTATTGCCATGGCCGCACTAAAGGGCGGCCTTCAGAAAAATGACCTGCTCTTTTTTCTGAAGAAAGTACCCAAGGATTTTGTCGATCTACTGGCTTGGGTTGAAGGGTATGCTCGAGCTGAAGAAGCCTTCAAACTAAAGGATGAAAAAGCCACAAGAGAGCGGCAGACGGACGAATTTAGCAAGCCTACGGTTGAAGAAAAGTTGAATAAAGTTCGACCATGCTCTCGGACTCCTCCTGAGTGCAGGCAAGCCTGAACCTCTCCTCAAGTTTGCTATCAGAGAAGCCCTGATGGAATGGCATGAAGGAGCCCTCCCCCCAGAAGGTTTCATAATTACGCTCCCCTCAATGCTCCAAAAATTCAAGTATTAATGAAAATCAAGAAGCAGCTACCGAGGTCGAAGAGGAGCGCACTCATCCTAGCAAGCACAATCCTAATAAGTATTGTCTCTACCATCGTGACCACGATCATGATACTGAATAATGCATCCAATTTTAAGATGAGATCGAGGAGCTTATTAGGAGAGGCTGGCTTGGCTGATTTTTACGACGTCGGCCTGAGACAAAAGAAGAGCGATCGAGGGCACTGTCACAATCGAAACCACCAAGGAGGGAGGAGCAGCAAAAAGATTGGCCACCTTTTAGCATCATCAACACCATCTCTAGGAGACTTTGATGGAAGGAGGCTAGCGGATCTAAGAGATCGGTTAAAAAATAGAGAACTGAGGAGCCCATCGCTTTTACTAAAGAAGATGCGCAAGAAGTTGAGTTTTCGTACAATGACGTGATTGTAATAACTTTAAATATTGTAGATTATGATGTACGTCGCATTTTTATCGATAATAAAAGTTTGGTCGATATCTTATTTTATGACTATACCTAATAATTGGCTCGGATCAATGAGTTCTTTATTGATTGGCTTCATTGATGATGCAGTGTCAGTTGAAGGGGCAATAACTTTAACTATGACTGCAGGATGATATTTATTGGTGCAGAATTTGATCATCATTAGATCCAGCTGGAGTGGAGGTGGACGAGGTCGCCATCGGAGACCTACAAAATAAAGTTTCGTCTGGAGCCGATGGATGGCTCCGGTAGGATCCTCCAATGATCAAGTCAGCTCTGGCCAACAAATATGGAGTGCTCTGGAATGAGTTCGGTAGAGTTTAGAGAAGAAGAGAAGAGCTTAGAACTTAGAGTTAGCATATCTGGAGGGTCCTTTTTATGGGCAGAGCTTGATTGATGGTGACGGTCATATCATCCGACCGTGGGTCGCTCAAAGTCACATGGAGTTCAGTACAGAGAGGAAGGCATCGTTAGATGGATAGTGACAGTCATACTAATGGGTCGTGGGCTGCATGGAGCTGATTACGGAGAGAGTGGTATTGCCAGTAGTGGTGGTTATGTCGTTCGATCGCATCACCTATGGCAGACTGATGGTGATCGTTCGTCCAAATTTAATAGCCATGGCTCTAAGAAAGTAGGCATTGATCGGTGAACTTCGGTATATATCAATTCTAGAGGAGTTCGGACTCCTGAAGAAGTCCGACCGAGGGAAAGCTCGGAAGGAGTTCGATCGGAGAAGTACGGAGGGAGTTCGGCTCCTGAAGAAGTCTAACCAAAGAAAAAGCTTGGAGGGAGTTCGACTTCTACAAGCATCTGGCTGGAAGAGCGTGAAGGAGGTTCGACTCTCGTGGAAGTCCGACTGAAGCCTAGCCGCTGGAGAGTTCGGTCGGTTGAAGAAGTTTGGCTAAGGTCCAATCGCTGAGAGTCCGAAGGAGCTCAACCGCTGAGGAGTTTGGCCGATTGAAGGAGTTCGACTAAGATTCGATCGTTGAGAGTCCGAAGGAGCTCGGCTACTGAGAGATTTGGCCGACTGAAGGAGTTTGGCTAAGATCCGTCCGCTGAAGCTCTTTTATGGCTATCAGTTGCATTAAACTGAGCATCGAACTGGACTTTGATAGGAGCAGGATTTATCTCCAACAATAGTCCCTCCACTTTCAAGTTTGAAACTCGAAGGAAGGAAGTGAAGAAAAGATGACTGCCGAAGTCCTCTTTTGGGCTCCATGCTGGTTTAGATTGAAGCTCAGGGAGAGATCTCATCTCCAGCCAGTTGATGTCAAAGTTGAAGCCCAAGGAAGATCTCATCTCTGACCGAGATTGAAGTAGATCTTGCCTCCTATGATCGAGGTCGGAGGTTGAGCTCGTCGGGGGCGATATTATCACCAACGGCCGAGGCTGACTCGGGGGAGATCTTCTCTCTTGCAGTTGAGGTTGACTCGAGAGAGATCTTATTTCCTATAGCTGAGGTTAATACGAGCGCTCGAGAGAGATCTGATCTGCAGCTGAGCTTGATGCAGTCGTTCGAGGGAGATCTTATCTCTGGGTGAGGTTGTCTCCGATCTTATCTCTGATCGAGGTTGACTCGGAGACTCGAAAGAGATCTCATCTCTGGCTGAGGTTGTCATGATCGCTCAGAAGATATCTTATCTCTAGTCGAGGTTGGCTCGGTCGCTCGGGAGAGATCTTATCTCTGGTCGAGGTTGTCATGATCGCTCGAAAGAGATCTTATTTCTAGCCGAGGTTAGCTCGATCGCCTAGGAAAGATCTTATCTCTGACTGAGGTTGTCCCGATTGCTCGAGAGAGATCATATCTCTAGTCAAGGTTGACTCAATCACTCGAAAGAGATCTTATCTCTAGCCGAGGTTGGCTCGGGCGCTCTGGTCGAGGTTGTCTCGGATCTTATTTCTGGTCGGGGTTGAAGGTCTTTGATTTGCTCGTGTTAGGATGAGGTTCGGCTTTGCTCGCGTTAGGATGAGATTCTCCTTCTGTTCCTAATGGGCTATGGGGTACATACGGGCCGCTGTCAGGGCCTCTCCCTCCATGTCATCTAAGGTGAACGAGGCCTTCGACTTTGCTTGCGTTAGTACGAGATTCTCCTTCTATTCCTAACGGGCTGTGGAGGCACAAAAGGATCGCTGTCAGGGCCTCTCCTCTCATCTCGTCTAAAGTGAACGAGGCCTTCGATTTTGCTCACGTTAGGACGAGGTTCTCCTTCTATTCCTAACGGACTATGGGGCACATATGGACCGTCGTTCGTGCTCTCCCTCCATCTCGTCTAAAGTGAATGAGGCCTTTGATTTTACTCATGTTAGGATGAGGTTCTCCTCCTATTTCTAATGGGCTGTGGGGGTACATATGGACCATCGTCCGTGCCTCTCCCTCCATCTCGTCTAAGGTGAATGAGGCCTTCGACTTTGTTCACATTAGGATGAGGTTCTCCTTCTGTTTTTAATGGACTGTAGGGATACATAAGGACCATTGTTTGGGCCTCTTCCTCCATCTCGTCTAAGGTGAACGAGGCCTTCGACTTTGCTCGCGTTAGGATGAGGTTCTCCTCGGGCTGTGGGGGCACATAAGGGCCGTTGTTAGGGCCTCTCCCCCCATCTCGTCTAAGGTGAACGAGGTCTTCAACTTTGCTTGCGTTAGAACGAGGTTCTTCTCCGGTTCCTAATGAGCTATGGGGGCACATATGGACCGTCGTCCGTGCCTCTCCCTCCATCTCGTCTAAAGTGAATGAGGCCTTCGACTTTGCTCACATTAGGATGAGGTTCTCCTCCTATTCCTTAAAGGACTGTGGGGGCACATACGGACCATCGTTCATGCCTCTTTCTTCGTCTCATCTAAGGTGAACGAAGTCTTTTGACTTTGCTTGCATTAGGACGAGGTTCTCCTCCTGTTCCTAATAGACTGTGGGGGCACACACGGACCGTCGTCCGTGCCTCTCCCTCCATCTCGTCTAAGGTGAACGAGGCCTTCGACTTTGCTCACATTAGGATAAGGTTCTCCTCTTATTCTTAAAGGGCAGTGGGGGCACATAAGGACCATTATCTAGGCCTCTCCCCCCATCTCGTCTAAGGTGAATGAGGCCTTCGACTTTGCTCGTGTTAGGATAAGGTTCTCCTCCTATTTCTAACAAGCCACTTTCGTTCGTTTCTTTTCTGTCATCACATAATTTTTACATCCAAAAATAATATTATTAAAAGGAAAGAATTTTATCGAGGAGAAGTTACTCGTGGCACATCTCCATTTTAGGGTCGTGGGGGCGTTGTTCCTCCGAGTTTCCTCGGGCAGTAAGTCCCGGATCGGATGACCTCCTCTGGCCTTCTCAATTTGGAGTAAGCTTCTCTTGGCTTTGACATTGGGAGATGACAAATCGCCGAAGTACCAAGCTCCTCATAGGGGTAATGTTGATGATGCCATGAGGCGGCCGACTTTCTTATCATTTCTGGCTATGGCAGCGCCCTTGATCGATTTTCTCCTGCTTCAAGTTGGTGTCAGAGGAATTTACCCAGCCGCCCCTTTTGTAATCCTTCTGATCTTGGCAGCTGGTTTTTAACTTCCATGAGAATTTGAGTTCGAGAAGCATTGAGGGGGGCATAGTCGTGGAACCTTTCGAAGGAAGGACTTCTTCATGCCCTTCTATCGAGGCTTCTTTGGTGGCGAGCTTGAAGAGTTCGGACCTTGCTTGCGTTGGGAAGGTCATGAGCGCGATCGAACTTCCTGTGAAATCTTCTGTGGGAGAACTTCATGCCTCTTTTTCGGAACTTCTTTGATGATGAGCCCGAGGGGGAGTTCGGCCTTGCTTGCACTGGGGAGGTCGTGAGCACGGCCGAACTTCATTCTGCCCTTCTGTGAAGCTTTCTAGGGGAGAACTTCATGCCCTTTTGTTGGAGCTTCCTTGATGATATACTCGAGGGAGAGTTCGGCCTTGCTTGCACTAGAGTGGTGGTGAGCATGGCCGACCTTCATTCCACCTTCTGTAAAATCTTCGTAGGGGCTTTCTTGATGACATACTCGAGGGGGAGTTCAACCTCGCTTGCGTTGGAAGGTCGTGAGCGGGGTCGAGCTTCATTCCGCCCTCCTATGAAATCTTTCAGGGGTTAACCTCTGCTCTCTATTTTTTTCTTCCTAATGGCGATTGATATACTAGGCCAAATGCTCTTTCTTAAGGCCGATTCCTGATGGGTTTGCTGACAAAGTCACCATCGAAAGCTGTCGCACGGTCTGCATCATCTCGGTGAAGCCACGAACCTGCTGGACCAGTAGGTTGAACTGCTCCACATCTACCATGACTTCAGATAGAGCTTGGGTTGTCGAGGCTTAAATGAGAGCAGATGGACCTGGCACGGAGGCCGCCGATCGTTGAGTCGAAGCTCTCTTGGGAGGTATTTTTTTTTAAAAAAGAACTCTGGAGAGGAAGGAGGAAGATCTCTGGAGAGAGATCATCGCTGAGCACTCCTTTAAGAATAAGGGAATCTCAAGAATACCTTAAGAATAGAGGCATCCTTCCTCTAGCGTCAAATCTGTTGGTGCAGAATCTGATCGTCGTCGAATCCAACTGGAGTGAAAGTGGACAAGGTCACCGTCAGAGACCTGCAAAATAAAATTTCGTTCGGAGTTGGTGGGGGTGGCTCTGGTAGGACCCTTCGACGATCAAGTCAGCTCTGACCAACAGATATGGAGTGCTTTGGAATGAGTTCGATAGAGTTTAGAGAAGAAGAGGAGAGCTTAGAGCTTAGAGTTAGCATATCTAGAGGTTTCTTTTATGGGCGGAGCTTGATTGATGGTGACGGCCATATCATCCGATCGTGGGCCGCTCAGGGCCGCATGGAGTTCGGTACGGAGAGGAAGACATCATCAGACGGATAGTGACAGCCATACTGATGGATCGTGGGCCGCATGAGATTGGTTATAGAGAGAGTGGTGTCGTCAGTAGTGGTGGCCATGTCGTCCGATCGCATCGTCTGTAGCAGACTGATGGTGATCGTTCATCCAAATTTAATAGCCATGGCTCTGAGAAAGTAGGCATTGATCGGTGGACTTCGGTATGTATCAATTCTAGAGGAGTTCGAACTCCTGGAGAAGTTTGATTGAGGAGAAGCTCAGAAGAAGTTCGGTCAGAGGAGTGCGGAGGGAGTTCGACTCCTGAAGAAGTCCAACTGAAGGAAAAGCTTGGAGGGAGTTCGGCTCCCATAGGCGTCTGGCTGGAAGAGCGCGGAGGGGGTTTGGCTCTCGTGGGAGTCCGACTGAAGCCCGACCATTGGAGAGTTCGATCGGTTGAAGGAGTTCAGCTAAATTCCGACCGCTGAGAGTCTGAAGAAGCTCGGCCACTGAGGAGTTCGGCCGACTGAAGGAGTTCGGCTAAGGCCCGGCCGCTGAGAGTCTGAAGGAGCTCGACTAGGGATTCGACCGGCTGAAGGAGTTCGGCTAAGATCTATCCACTGAAGCTCTTCCATGGCTATCAGTTGCATTAATCTGAGCATCGAACTGGACTTCGGCAGGAGCGGGATTTATCTCCAACAATATCCAAGACAGTGTGGGGCACAAGTAAATTTTTTGGTGGTAAAAGCTCCATCTACTTATAATGTAATTCTTGGCCAATCTGATCTAAATATACTTCGGACAGTAGTATCGATCTATTATTTGAAGATGAAATTTTCAATAAACTATGAGATTGGAGAAGTCAGGGGAGGCCTATTTAATTGCCTTACAAAGGAAAGAATAATCAAATCCTAGTCTAGTTGATGGGTTAGACGTTCGGGATGATCTTATAGAAGAATGGGAAGAACTCATGAAAGATCTTATCTCAGTCTCTTTAAATGATAGAAATAAAGAGCACGTGGTTCAGATCGGCTCCAATCTGGAAGAAAGGATGCGAGAGTAGCTCGTTGAATTCCTATGGAGAAATACAAATATTTTTGCTTGGATCCCCGCAAACATGCTCAAAATTAATGTCGAAGTTATGGAATATCGTTTAGCTGTTGATCTCAAACATCGATCAGTGAAAGAAAAGATGCGCAGTCACATCCTAGAAAGATTGAAAGCAATTGCAAAAAAAAGTTGACAAGCTTCTCAAAGTCGGATTCATCCGAAAAGTCTTCTATTTGAACTGGGTCTCCAACGTAGTCCTTGTTAAGAAGGCAAATAAAAAATGAAGAATATGCATAGACTTCAAAAAGTTGAATAAGGCTTGTCCAAAAGATAGCTATCCCTTATCCAGAATTGATCAGCTGGTGGACGCGACCTTGGGCCATGAACTTCTTATTGGGAATATGCGCTCTTTCCACACGGATCGACGTGCTTGTTGGTGATTAGCCAAGCAATCAAGGAAGTACTTCTCAGAGATCTCTATGAAAGCACGATCAAATAAATTAAGGAATAGAAAAAAAGAGAAGAAGAGATTTTCAGAAGAAAAGAGTTTTTATTCAGTATATTTCAGTACTCTAACAATCTTGACCTATTTTTAGTATATATACTTTATAAAGGATCAAGCCCAAGCTCATAGAAAAATTTTCTAAATCCAAATAACCCACGTACACAAAATAACAATCCATGAAAACTGAGCCGGCTAACCTGTGACTGGGTCGGCTTAGTCTGAGATTGAGCCGACCCAGTTGTGTATCGTATCAATAGCCCGAAAATGCTACTTTCTATCTAAATTTTTCTCTGAGACCTAGTCGATCCAGTCCTAGACTGAGCCGACACAGTTTCTAACTGAGCTGGCCTAGTTTCTGAACTTTACTATTGAGACTGATTCTTCTTTCGGCTTGCTCCTATCTTTTCATGATCTATCTTCTCATATTTCCAAGACTTGGGAGTGCCACTTCTGAGCCCACATTCTCCATCTTGGTGCTTCCAAGTCCTTGTGAACTTATCTATTCTCAACAGATCCATCCGTGCCACACATCTTTGAAAGCTGTCTCTGGAAAGTACCTTCGTGAGTGCATCAGACTGATTCTCCCTGGTATGAACCTTCATCAGTTTCACTTCACCTTCCTCCACTAGCTCTCTGATCCTATGGTACCTCACGTCTATATGTTTTGTGTACGTATGATAGACTGGATTCTATGCTAACAACAGAGAACTCTGACTATCACTGAATAGTATAACCTTACTCTGCTCTACCTCCAACTCATCAATCAGCCTCCTAAGCCAAAGAGCTTTCTTTGCAGTCTCTATTATCTCAATGTAGTCGGCCTCCATGGTAGACAAAGTCATGATTGACTGAAGGATTGATCTCCAAGACATCAATCCACCATATACGCAGAAGAGGTATCCAGTAGTAGACCTCTTTGTATCAAGATTACCAGCATAATTTTCATTAACAAATCCTTCTAGAGGATCTGAACCTTCACACATCTTCATAGATTATTTTTCAAATCCTTTCGACTGCCCACCAAACCATAATCCCTTGTTCCATGCATATATCTCAATATTCATTTCAATGCTTTTTAGTGTTTCTTCCCAGGATTAGCCATGTATCTACTAACCGTGCTCACAACATGTGTTATATCTGATCTACAGCACATCATAGTGTACATCACACTGTCTATAATATTTACATAAGAGATTCATTTCATGTACTCTCTCTTCTCTTCTGACTGGGGGCACTGTAACTTGGAGAGAGACATATGGCTCGATAATGACGTCTCTATAGGTTTGGCCTTCTTCATCCCAAACCTCTCTAAAACCTTCTGGACATACTTTTCTTATGACAAATGGAGCACTCCTTTGCATCTATCTCTGCAAATCTCCATTTTAAGAATTTTCTCAATTGGATCCAAATCTTTCATCTCAAATTCAGATGATAATATCTTTTTCAACATTTTCTACTGGCTATGAGCATATTATCTACATATAATAATAGGTACAGGGCATCCTCTTCATCTACATCCTTGACGTAGACACAACAATCATATTCACATTTGCTGAAACCCAGGCTCAAGACAAAGCTATCAAACATTCGATACCACCGACAAGGAGATTGTTTCAAGCCATATAAAGACTTTCTAAGTAAATACATCTTTTCTTCCTATCCTATCTTCATGAAATCATCTAGCTACTTCATGTATATTCTTTCCTTCAAAGTCTCATGAAGGAAGGCCATTTTTACGTCCATTTATTCTAATTTCATGTTATGCTATGCCACTAGTGACAACAAAACTCGAATAGATGTATGATGCACTACAGGAGAAAAAATTTTTATGTAGTCAATCCCTTTCCTTTGTGAGTATTCCTTTGCTACCAATCTTGCTTTGAATCTAATTCCATCTTATTCTGAAGGTGCTTCTTTCTTTGTGAATACCCACTTTGGGCCAATAGGTTGAGCACCCTCTAGAAGATCCACCAGCTGCCATGTCTGATTCTTCTCAAGTAATTACATCTCCTCCATCATGGTCTACATCCATGAATCATGATCCTCACTCTCCATGGTCTCTGCATAATTCTCTGAATTTTCATTAGCAATGATGAGTGCATAGGATATAACCTCATCAATACCATATCTGATCGATCTCCTAATAGTACGTTGGAACTTATATAAAGCCACTCCCACTGACACATCTCTGTCTAATGTCTGTGGCTGTTTCTGCACATCTGTCTGAACCGTTGGCCCTTCATGCTAATTTTTAATCTGAGATAATATTTTTCTGCCCAGCTCCACCTTAACAGGAACACTCTTGTAAGTGGATGTAACCTGTATGCCATCATTCTCTGACTGGCCATTGTTGTTCACCTTTATTTTTTCAGTTTCATCTATCCCAGACCTCCTCAAGATGCTCTTCTCATCAAAGATAGTGTTCTTGTTGATCACTGACTTCTATGCTTGAGAGTTCCACAATAGGTATCCCTTGACTCTTTGTTGATATCCTATGAATGTCATCTTTTGAGATTTTGGATCCAATTTTCTTCTCTCGGTTGCCTCCATATGTGCATAGGCTGTGCAACCTAAGACTTTTAGGTGGCCAAGCTCTATCTTTTTTTTCACTCCAGACCTCTTCTAGAATGCCTCCATTCAGCTTATAATGAGAGGACTTGTTCATAAGAAAATAAGAAAAAGTTAGAGCTGAAAGGGAAATCCTAATTTCCCGGTCCAGCTTCGTCCAGATCTGATTAGATCAAAAGATATATTTCAAAAATTTTTTCTTGATCTCAATCAGATCTTGATAAGTTTCAGATCTAATTATTATTATTTTAATAAATAAAATAAAATAAGATAAATTAAATCAAATTTAATTTATCTGATTTGGATAATCCTATTATCCTGTAGATGATCCTGATTGCAGCGGAAGGTTCTGGATCTTAGCCACGCAAGCGCCTGGCCTCTACCGGTATCCACTCGGGTTGGATCTGGAGATCCTCTTCTTCTCTATCACACCTCCAAAAATTAGATCTGGATCTGATCTGGAGGATCTTCAAAACTCTTTTGAAGATCTGCAGTCGTCCTTTGCAGCAGCGCAGCCTTCTTGCTTTTGATCGCCTTTCTTTGATCTGGAATCGCACCAACCTAAAGTCCAAAACACCTTTTGGACGTGGAGAGCAAGGGGAGAAGAGACTATGGCATGGAGGAAGGAGGGGAGAGGCAGCCTTGGGGCGTGTCTAATTATGCATTCTCACTTAGAATTAGGGTTGGGCGCAGGGTCTTATTTATAGACCTCTTGTGATCCAACTCCTCTTCCTCTCAACCAATCACAACCCTTTGTGAAATCAGATCTAAATCTGATTGGTTGGAATAGAGACCCCTGGATTCCTCCTTAGAGGGTGCCTAAGACCAGTCAAACTGGATTCTTAGTAGAACTCTGATTGGAATCCAAAAGGGAGGTGGAGTCCTTGTCCAACAAGGACTCCTAGGCGCCTCCTACTTGGGCTCACGCCACCCTTGGCGTGCGCCCTTCTCCTTGCCAGGTTCTGGCAGGGGGACAGGCCCCCACCAGCTCTCCAATAGGTGCATGACATGTGGTCAAAAGTCAAAGTGTCAATGGTCAACGTTTGACCAGTCAAAGGTAGACTTTTGACCAAAGTCAAAGAACAAGAAATGGCAGGTGACCAAAAATGGCAGGTAATGTCTTACAAAATAAGACAACCTTTTCTGACTTGGACAACCTCCAGTCAGACCATATGAAGGCCTCTGATTGAGCACAAACTCCTTTGGCTCAGTCAGGACAACTTATTTATGATAGTAAAAGAAGAACGTTAGGTTCAATCGAGTGCTAGCACGATTTCCTTGAACCTAATTGAATCTCATTCAGATCAATTGAACTAGATCAGTTCAATTGATGATCACCAGATTCAAACCCTTGTTTGTGTGACCCAGTTAGGTTCAGTTCTGTATGGTAATGGGATATGTCATGATCTCTATCATCGACATCATCGAAACTCCTTTCGATGGATCAGAACTCTTCTGATTCGAACAGCTAGAATGATCGATCATCTAAATCATTCTAATTGCTCCCAAAATCCACCAGTGACACCTAGCAGTATATGGTGGCAACCCATCAGAGCTGAATGCGAACCTCTTGGTGCAGCTACCTGTGTGATTAAGTTCTTCTATCTTGAGCCCCGATCAGATTAGGGTTAAGGTAAACTCGTCAAACCCTAGTCTCTGTCATATGATGTAATCATTCGATTCGAGTCCAATGTGAAAATCTAAATAGAAACTCTTTCTATTATTTCACTCTGCCATGGCCATGGGCTTCTGGACTTGATTCTCATGATCATCATAGGGCTGCTCCTCTACCACCGAGGTAGATAGATTCCATCTTGATGCAATCCAGTTCCTACAATGAACATGCTATAGCCAACATACACCTCAGGGTTCCATATGGCTAGGAGACCGAGTAATGGTGTAGTCAAACTATAACACCCTCAAGGTGAACTGCCGATGCACCTCAGGTCAAAGAACCAGACACACTACTGCAGCATCGAGTCAGTCATTGACGAGAAGGTAGACTTCCTAATGACTACTCGAGGTGGTCACGCTCAGTGCCCTCGTTCTCTAACGAGTACCTGTACTCTCGCTCCGGTGTCTCCACACCGTAGACTCAAGACTCATCTACTAAAGAGAAGCGATTGTACACCAACCTTCCGGATCAATCACCATCCTCGTGATGATCCTATGGTCGGGAGCATTTTATGAGTTAATAATGATTATTCATGTCTTAAATTTTCAACTCTTGAAAATATGAATTATCATTACCATTAACTCAAAGGATGTATCACAGACACTAAATACACATATGTGATAGAAAATAATCCATTTTATTGATTATAGTCAAAATTATAATTTTGCCCCTAGAAGTGTATTACAAGTGTCAGCCAATTCTGGCTTCTAGGGCACATATATCTAACAATCTCCCACTTGTCCTAAAGCCAATTGGCTACAAGTCTAAGTCCCATCTTCTCAAGGTGGGCTTCGATCTTCTGCTGGCCCAACGGCTTTGTAAGTGGGTCTGCCACATTATCTGTGGAGTTGACTCTCTTGACCTCGACGTAACCCTTCTCGAGGTAATCGCGGATGAGGTGGATATCGCCGCTCAATGTGCTTGGATTTCTGGTGAGACCTCGGCTCCTTAGCAAGGGCTATGGCGCCATTGTTGTCGCAGTATAGAGGAATGGCATCTGATGGCATTACTCCAATTTCTGCAGCAAACTTCTTGTACCAGAATGCTTCCTTCGCAGCCTCTGATGCAGCGATATATTCTGCTTCCATGGTGGAATCTGCTATCACAGTTTGCTTGGAACTCTTCCAGCTGACAGCACCACCATTGCACACAAACAGACTCCAGATGTCGACTTTCGATCATCTATATCGGACATGAAATCCGAGTCTGTGTATCCCTGGACTTGGAGTTCTCCGTTACCAAAGACCAACATCATATCCTTAGTTCTTCTCAAGTACTTAAGGATACATTTCACAGAAGTCCAGTGTTCTTCACCTGGATTTGACTGATATCTGCTTGTGACACTCACAGCATGGGCTATATCAGGTCGTGTACATAGCATGGCATACATGAGGCTCCCTATTGCAGAAGCATAAGGGATCTTGCTCATGCGTTCTATTTCCTCAGGTGTGCTAGGGCACATCTTCTTGGAAAGATGAATACCATGTCTGAAGGGTATTAATCCCCTCTTAGAGTTTTCCATACTAAACCTCTTTAGTACTTTCCTCTATGTACATCTTCTGTGAAAGTCCTAGCATCCTATTCGGTCTATCCCTATAGACCTTAATTCCTAGAATAAAGGATGCTTCACCTAGGTCTTTCATGGAGAATTCCTTGGACAACCACATCTTGACTGATGTCAACATGGGAATATCATTCCCAATAAGGAGGATGTCATCCACGTACAATACGAGGAAGACAACAGCGCTCCCACTGACCTTTTTGAAAACACATGGTTCCTCTTCATTTTTGATGAAACCAAACTTTTTGATCACATCATTGAAACGAGTGTTCCAGCTCCGAGATGCTTGCTTAAGTCCATATATGGACCTTTGCAGCTTGCAAACCTTGTGATCAGTATCACTGGATGTGAAACCTAGCGGCTGTTCCATATAGATATCTTCCTCAAGATATCCATTTAAGGAATGCCATTTTCACGTCCATTTGCCATATTTCATAATCGAAATAGGCTGCAACGGCAAGCAATGTGCGGATGGATTTTAGCATAGCCTACTGGGGAAAAGGTATCCTGATAGTCAATGCCTTCGCGTTGACTATAACCTTTTGCCACTAGTCTAGCCTTGAATGTCTCCACATTCCCATCTGCACCAATCTTTCTCTTGAAGATCCATTTACACCCAATAGGTACTATACCTTCTGGTGGATCTACCAAGGTCCAGACTTGGTTTGAGTGCATCGAGTCAATTTCTGACTGCATTGCCTCTAGCCATTTCTCGGAGTCGATATCTGATATCGCCTCGTTGTAGGTTTTGGGATCATCACCATGAGCACCATTACCTATGAGGAACATTTTCCTCTACTTCCTCTGAAATAATACCTAAGTATCTTTCAGGGGGATGGGAAACTCTTTTCCGATCTACGAGGTGGAGGAGGTAGTGTTCTTATTGGCTCAACCTGATTTGGTTCCAATTGGTCCTTAGCTCGTTTCTACTTGTGAGACTTTCTCATCAAGCTTAATCTGCTTTTCCAATGCCGCTATCTTGAATAAACTATTTTTCAAGAAAGATGGCATGTCGACTCACAATCACATTGTGGTCTTCTGGAATGTAGAAATAGTATCCTAATGACTCTTTAGGATATCCTATGAATCGAGCTCTAAAGGACCTAAACTCTAACTTGTCCGCTTGTTGTCTTTTGACATGAGCCGGACAACCCCAAATTCTGAGATGACTCAGACTTGGTTTCTTACCGTGCCATATCTCATACGGTGTGGTAGGAACGGTTTTAGAGGGAACCCTATTCAGTAGATAGATTGAAGTTAACAATGAGTGTCCCCAAAGAAAATCAGGGAGGTCTGTGAAGCTCATCATGGATCGAACCATATCCAATAGAGTCCGATTTCTCCATTCTGAAATCCCGTTGAGTTGAGGTGTTCCTGGTGGAGTCCATTGAGAGACTATGCCATTTTCCTTAAGATAGTCTAGGAATTTCCGGCTAAGGTATTCACCTCCTCGATCTGATCGAAGAACCTTAATGGGTTTTCCAGTTTATTTTTCTACTTCATGTCTGAATTCTTTGAACTTTTCAAAAGCTTCAGACTTGTGTCTCATAAGATACACATACCCATACCTAGACAGATCATCGGTAAAGGTAATGAAGTAGACAAAATTGCCTCTAGCCGGCACATCAAATGGGCCGCACACATCAGTATGTACTAGGGCAAGGAGATCTGTGGCCCTCTCCCCATGTCCAACAAAAGGGAGTTTAGTCATTTTGCCTTGAAGACAAGATTCACAAGTTGGATATGACTCAAAAGTCAATGGACTCAATAGCCCATTTTTCTCCAATTTGTTGATCCTATCTTCTGCTATATGACCTAATCTCAGGTGCCATAGATATCTGTCGTTTGGACTATCCCTAGGTCGTTTGGCATTCACGTTTTGCTCGATAGTTAGAACAGGTACATCAATATGTAACTGATAAAGACCATTAATAAGGAAACCATTTGCAATTTTATTTCTTTCATAAAGAATGTTACAATGGTCCTTAAAGAAGGTGATCACATAACCTTCTTGTGCTAAGCATGAAACAGAAATCAAATTCCTGCTAGCTGCAGGCACATAATAACAGTCTTTTAAAACTAAGTCTAAACCAGATGGTAATCGAAGAGGGTATGTTTCCCACGGCTACTGCAGCAACTCTTGCTCCATTACCGATGCGTAGGATCATGTCTCCATCCCTCAGCCTCCTGCTATCCTCAAGACCCTGCATGGAAGTGCACAGATGAGCACTAGAACCAGAGTCAAGCACCCAACTGGATGCAGAAGAAATCGTAAGGTTAGACTCAATAACGAGCATACCTCCAGAAGGACCTTCCTTCTTGTTCTTCAGGGTGGCCAGGTAAGTAGGGCAGTTCCGCTTCCAATGGCCGTCGCTGTTGCAATGGAAACACTTTCCTTTGACATCGGCCTTCTTCTTCGGCTCTGCCTTCTTCTTCTTTGATCCTTCCACCTTTTGCTTTTTCACAGACTTCTTTTTCTTTCTAGAAGACTTTCTTTTGGAAGAAGTCCATTCCATAGCAAGAACTGAGCCTTTAGAACCTTTCATAGAAAGCTCAGCGGTAACCAGCATATTCATTAACTCGGCCAAGGAAATCTGAAGTTTATGCATGTGGTAATTCATGATGAATTGACCCATATGCATCAGTCAAAGGATTGCAAATAATATCATTCTGCAGGTCCAAGTCCAACTTCACACCGAGCTTCTCAAGCTCTTCCATGTCCTTAATCATTGTCAGACAGTGATCTTGGACTGACTGCCCATCATGCATCTTAGCCTTAAAAAGTCATTTCGTGACTTGATATTTGGCTGCGCGACTCTGTTCACCAAAACATCTCCTGCAGGTGACCAACATTTGGCGAGCAGTCCCGATATCTTCATGTTGGCGCTGGAGCTCATCAGACATCGAGCCCCAACATGTAGTATCTGGCCTTTATTTATCTTCGTCAATCCATTTTTCCAGAGATGCTCTCTGTTCAGTGGATGGACGAGCATGTAAGTGGGAGGGTCCTGGTCCAAAACATTTTTAACTTCTCTGAACCCAAAATAATTTTGTAGTTCCTGAGCCAATCTTTTATAATTGGGTCCAGTCAGTCTATGTGTGTCAGGGATACGTGCCAATGGTTTGACATAGATATTTTCCTTAAGAGAGTCAAAGATTCTAGTTAGGATACTATAATTTTTGACTTGACCAATTTGTTTAGGAATTTTATTTTTAAACAAATTAGCTCCCACTATTTTTCTCGGATCCCTACAACTCCCTCTGCAGAGATGCGAAAATCTCCACGATTGATGATTTCTAGTGGTGGTGCGGTCTCACCAACTGACTCATCACCTCACCTAACAGTTATTGGTGATGGTTAGCCAATGAGTGAACAACTCTTGTTCAATGATTCTCTAATCATGATGCACCCAAACTTGGTCTCTAATTCATGAATCTCATCTATCCGGAATATTGATCCACTCCTTAGTTAAGTCAGACCCACCATTGCATAGACTGGGTTCCTAATTGAGTCTCTCACCGTATCCGGAATATTGAGCCCAACTCATCCTTCAGCCCATAGCATCCAATGCCTAATAGACATGGTTGCGTCTTCCGGTGCAACTGAGCCACTGTATCCAGCCGAGAACAATCAACCCCGGGAAGGGCCCGCATGCTACAATGGGGAAGACCTCGAGACTTAATATTTCTTAGGAGAAATTGATTTCAGGTCTTCATTAAACTAGACTTGCTTAGTCTATAATAATATGACAACCTAGTGGCATTGGTCAGCTCGGATTATTGACCACCTCAGATCAGAACTATTGTCAAACAGATATGGCAGGTAAGTTGAGACCGGTGGAAGGAATATGCCGTTAAACTCGCACAAGAACGCATTCAGGTCGAGTAGCTTCCAATTAAAAAACCAGTCGGTCGTCTGGTGCCAAACTTACCTAGACACCAAATATTGAGTCAGAACCAATTGGGTTAGAGCTATAATCCAGACTCTAACCTCTGAGCCTAATTAGGTCTTGCTTGATCGTGACTCGACTTGACCCAGACTTAATCCTATTAGGCTGGTCAATTAAGCATTGTTGATCCCATCTAACCAACTCTTGATTCGGTTTGATCAACCGCTAGAACCTAATTGAGCTACCCAAGCCCGAACCCAATATTATGAATATGTCTTAAGATCTGAAATTCTCAATTTTAACTAATTGATATTCATTAAACTTAATTCTTAATTAAGTTGGGTTCATAAACAAAATATGCGCACATAATAATCCTAGGGTTTCAGGATCTAGGGTTTGCAGAAAGTAAGTTTGGGGTTCTGATTAAGGATGAAACACGCAGCACCCCTACACGTCATAAGAACACCCCATCGAATGGGAAGAGGGGCCTTCAAACCCTTCTTCGTTCTTATGGACCGGATGGCCAAGAGGAACGCTTAATAAGAACATGTAAAATCTACAAAAACAGTTATAGATCTATATCATATATTCTCATATACAAATTTAGATCTAATCAAGGCATATTTTGCATACATTCATGTATCAAATCATGCATATTTTTCAGATCTAAATTATCTCATAATAATCTAAAAATTAGATTTAAATTGATCTAATCAAAATAAATTCTAATCTAGACAATTATGTAAACTATTCTACAACTAGTCTAGTCATGCATCTATCATATCTCATATGATATTTAAAATTAAATAATTTTTATTTGCTATTTATCAGATTTATTATAAACACTATAATATCAAAAAAATAGTAAATAAGAAGATCTAAAATATGATTTAATCATTATTAAATCAAAGATATGCAAAAACTATTCTATAGAACTATTCTATTCTAGAACTAGTCATGCATATCTTCCATGTTCTTAGATCCAAATCATTTAAATTTTAATTTTTTGATTTCAGATCTGATCACATCTCATGTGATATCTGAAATCACTTTATTTTCTAATTAAAATAAAATTAAAATCAGATCTAAACAATTTAGAACCATGGCTATGATACAGTTGAAGAGGAAATCCTAATTTTTCGGTCCAGGGTTCGTCCAGATCTGATTAGATCAAGAGATATATTTTAAAAATTTTCTCTTGATCTCAATCAGATCTTGATAAGTTTTAGATCTTATTATTTATTTTAATAAATAAAAATAAAATAAGATAAATTAAATCAAATTTAATTTACCTGATTTGGGTAATCCTATTACCCTGTAGATGATCCTGATTGCAGTGGAAGGTTCTGGATCTTAGCCATGCAAGCGCCTGGCCTCTATCGGTATCCACTCGGGTTGGATCTGGAGATCCTCTTCTTCTCTATCACACCTCCAAAAATCAGATCTGGATCTGATCTGGAGGATCTTTCAAAAACTCTTTTGAAGATCTGCAGTCGTCCTTTGCAGCAGCGCAGCCTTCTGCTTTTGATCGCCTTTCCTTGATCTGAATCGCACCAATCTAAATCCAAAACACTTTTGGACGTGGAGAGCAAGGGGAGAAGAGACTATGGCGTGGAGAAGGAGGATAGAGAGGCAGCCTTGGGGCGTGTCTAATAGCATTGACTCTTACTTAGGATTAGGGTTGGGCGCAGGGTCTTATTTATAGACCTCTTGTGATCCAACTCCTTCTTCCTCTCAACCAATCACAACCCTTTTGTGAAATCAGATCTAAATCTGATTGGTGGAATAGAGACCCCTGGATTCCTCCTTAGAGGGGCGCCTAAGATCAGTCAAACTGGATTCTTAGTAGAAACTCGATTGGAATCCAAAAGGAGGTGAGTCCTTGTCCAACAAGGACTCCTAGGCGCCTCCTACTTGGGCTCACGCCACCCTTGGCGTGCGCCCTTCTCCTTGCCAGGTTCTGGCAGGGGGACAGGCCCCCACCAGCTCTCTAATAGGTGCATGACATGTGGTCAAAAGTCAAAGAGTGAATGGTCAACGTTTGACCAGTCAAAGGTAGACTTTTGACCAAAGTCAAAGAACAAGAAATGGCAGTGACCAAAAATGGCCAGATAATGTCTTACAAAATAAGACAACCTATTCTGACATGGACAACCTCCAGTCAGACCATATGAAGGCCTCTGATTGAGCACAAACTCCTTTGGCTCAGTCAGGACAACTTATTTTGTGATAGTAAAAGAAGAATTTAGGTTCAATCGAGTGCTAGCACGATTTCTTGAACCTAATTGAATCTCATTCAGATCAATTGAACTAGATCAGTTCAATTGACGATCACCAGATTCAAACCCTTGTTTGTGTGACCCAGTTAGGTTCAATTCTGTATGGTAATGGGATATGTCATGATCTCTATCATAGACATCATCGAAACTTCTTTCGATGGATCAGAACTCTTCTGATTCGAACAGCTAGAATGATCGATCATCTAAATCATTCTAATCGCTCCCAAAATCACCAGTGACACCTAGCAGTATATGGTGGCAAACCCATCAGAGCTGAATGTGAACCTCTTGGTGCAGCTACCTATGTGATTCAGTTCTTCTATCTTGAGCCCCGATCATATTAGGGTTAAGGTGAACTCGTCAAACCCTAGTCTCTGTCATATGATGTAATCATTCGATTCGAGTCCAATGTGAAAATCTAAATAGAAACTCTTTCTATTATTTCACTCTACCATGGCCATGGATTTCTGGACTTGATTCTCATGATCATCATAGGGCTACTCCTCTACCACCGAGGTAGATAGATCCCTTCTTGATGCAATCCAGTTCCTACATTGAACATGCTATAGCCAACATACACCTCAGGATTCCATATGGCTAGGAGATCGAGTAATGGTGTAGTCAAACTATAACACCCTCAAGGTGAACTGCCGATGCATCTCAGGTCAAAGAACCAGACACACTATGCAGCATCGAGTCAGTCATTGACGAGAAGGTAGACTTCCTAATGACTACTCGAGGTGGTCATGCTCAGTGCCCTCTTCTCTAACGAGTACCTGTACTCTCGCTTCGGTGTCTCCACACCGTAGACTCAAGACTCATCTACTAAAGAGAAGCGATCGTACACCAACCTTTCGGATCAATCACCATCCTCGTGATGATCCTATGGTCGGGAGCTGTTTATGAGTTAATAATGATTATTCATGTCTTAAATTTTCAACTCTTGAAAATATGAATTATCATTACCATTAACTCAAAGGATGTATCACAGACACTAAATACACAGGTGTGATAGAAAATAACCCATTTCATTAATTATAGTCAAAATTACAATTTTGCGCCTAGAAGTGTATTACAAGTGTCAGCCAATTCTGGCTTCTAGGGCACATATATCTAACAAGAGCATCACCCCAAAAGAACTTTGGAAGTAATGTCTGCAGCCTTAAACTTCATGCCTTCTCGATCAGTGTCCGGTTCATCCTCTCCATGACACCATTCTGCTGGGGAGTCATCCTCACTGTGTAATGACGTTTGATGCCATTTTTCTCATAGTACCTTCTGAACTTCAGGCTAGTATACTCTCCTTCATTGTCTGACCTTAGATATTTTACCTGTCTTCCTGACTCCTTCTCTACTTCAGCTCTAAATCGGGCAAATACCTCTGATTTTTCTTTGATCAGATAAATCCATACCTTTCTTGAGAAATCATCAATGAAAGTAATAAAGTATTTTTTTTTCACCTCTAGTTGATACAGGAGCTGGTCCCCACATATCTGAGTGCACTAAATTCAGCACTCCCTCACTGCGCTTGGTACTTCTGGCAAACTTCATCTTATGCTGTTTGCCAAAGATACATAGCTCACAAAGATCTATGCCCTCCTTCTTTAGGGCTAGGATCATATCTCTTCTGCTTAGTTTTGTGAGCCCACGGTCACTCATATGATTCATCCGATAGTTCCATAGTCGATATAAAATTTGCTCCTCCTATGCCACTACTAGCACCTCTGCACTATCATTTACCACTGAGCCTTTCATTCTGTAAAGATTGTTACTCAGTCTTCTACCTCTCATCACCACTAAATCTTCTTTGAAAATTTTCAGACATCCACTCCCAGCCTGGCTACTAAAAGCATAACCCTGCTCCTCCAAGTAGCCTAAAGAAATCAAATTCTTTTTCAACTCCAGTACATGCCTAATATTTGATAATGTACGAATGATTTCATCGTACATCCTTATCCTGATAGAGCCAATTCTAGCTACTTTGCACAGGTGATCATCTCCAAGGCTGACACTTCCACCATCGACCTTCTGGTAGGTAGTAAGCTACTTTCGATGAGAAGTATAGTGGTGCGAGCATGCTGAATCTAATATTCACATAGTACTGCACTCTATGGATCCATCTGATATAAGTAGCAGGTCTTCTCCACTGCTCACAGAAGTTGTATCATCTTTCTTGCTGGCCTTTTCTTTTTCTGATCTCAAAAGGGGATAATCTCTTCTCAGGTGTCCAAGCTGATGACATTTATAACATTTCAATGTCATCTTTTTCTGATCGCGAGACTTTGACTTGCCTTGAAATTTTTTTTTTGTCTTCTCCTTTGATCTTTTCTATCTTTCATTCACAGCTAAGATCTCAGACTTAGGGTCTTCCTTGCAGATCTTCTTCCTTTGCTCATTTGATCTGAGCACACCAACAATCTCTTCATAGTTTAGGATCTTCTTTCCATAAATTTGAGTTGTTATGAGACCATCATACGAATCTATGAGAAAACATAATAGCAGCAATGCCTGATCCTCCTCATCGATCTTCACATCCAAACTCATCACCTCAGAACACACCTGATTGAATCTTTAGATATGTGTAACAAGATCTCCGCCTTCGGACATCCTCAGACTATATAGCTGTTTCTTCAACCACAGCTTATTCGTCATGTTCTTCTCCATGTATATGTTCTTCAGTCTCTCCTAGAGCCCCTTTGCCATAGTCTCTATGCAAACCTCGGGCAAAACCTGATCGATCAAGCACATCCGAATTGTGCTAAAAATAATTTTCTCCAACTCTTTTCAATCCTCAACATTGATTTTTTTCAATCTTTCTTTTGTCATGACCTTGTAGATCTTCTATTGAACCAATAAATTCTTTACTCTTTGCTGCCATAGAGTAAAGTTTTTCTTATTGTCGAACTTCTCAAAATCTATCTTGAATCTACTTGATCCCATGACTTCAAATAAGTCAAGAACATATTTCTAACATCCTTCATGATCACACACTAGTAAAACTACCCTTCACAAAAGATCTAACTAGTCCTAGATCCTCTTTCCAAACTTTTATATCACCGTTCCTTCATGTAAACAATATTCATCTCAATCTAGAGACAACCACGAAGCAAACTAGAAGTTTTAGGATAAAATCTAGTGTAACAGATCCTGAATGTAGTAAATTCTAGGTGTCTTCCTTCCTTCCATACAATACTGCTCTGATACCAAATATTAGAAATATACACTCTTCCCACATGGATCAACGTGGCCGTCAGTGATTAGCCAAGCAATTAAAGAAGTACTTCTCAGAGATCTCTATGGAAGCATGATCAAATAAATCAAGAAATAGAGAAGAAGAGAAGAAAAGATTTCTAGAAAAAAAAAGCTTTTATTCAGTATATTTCAGCACTCTAACAATCTTGACCTATTTTCAGTATATATATTTTACAAAGGGTTAAGCTCAAGCTCATAGAAAAACTCTCCAAATCCAAATAATTCACATAAATAAAATAATAATCCATGAAAACTGAGCCAGCCCAGTTTTAGACTGAGCCGGCTAACCTGCGATTGGATCGACTCAGTTTCATACTGAGCCGATCCAGTTGTGTATCGTGCCAATAGTTCGAAAATATTACTTTCTATCTAAATTTTTCTCTGAGACCTAGCCGATCCAGTCCTGAACTGAGCCGACCTAATTTTTAATTGAGTCGGCTCAGTCTCAGAGTGAACCGATCTAGTTTCTGAACTTTACTATTGAGATTGATTCTTCTTTCGGCTCGCTTCCATCTTTCCATGATCTGTCTTCTCATATTTTTAAGACTTGGGAGTGTCACTTCTGAGCTCACACTCCTCACCTTCATGGATGCCTTCTCCGACTACAACCAAATCTGGATGATTTTGAAAGATGAGGAGAAAACTACTTTTATTACTGATCATGATCTCTATTGTTATAGGATTATGCCCTTTGAGCTTAAAAATATAGGAGCGACCTACCAACGCCTAATGAATAAGATCTTCAAGAAGCAGATTAACCATAACATGGAGGTATATGTACATGACATGCTTGTCAAGAGCCAAACTTTAATAAATCATATAGCTGACCTTGAGGAGCCCTTTAGTGCTTTTTAGAGATACAAGATGAAGTTGAATCCGATTAAGTACGCCTTCGGTGTAACTTCAGGAAAGTTCTTGAGGTTCATGATATCGAGGTACAAAATCAAGATAAATTCGAAGAAGATTTGAGTCATTCAAGAGATGACTGCTCCAAGATCAACAAAAAAAGTTCAGCGCCTAATAAGAAAGGTGGCAGTCCTGAACGGCTTCATCTCAAGGTCGGTCAAGCGATGCATGCCCTTTTTTCAAGTTCTCAAATAACTGAAGAACTTTTGTTGGACCGTCGAATATCAACGGACATATGAAGAACTTAAGAATTACCTCAGCTCACCTCTCCTATTGGCAAAACCTGAATATGGAGAAGAACTATTTTTATATCTGGCGGTCTCCCCAATGGCCCTTGCAGCAGTTCTAGTCAAAGAAGAGATAAAAGTGCAGTAGCCGATCTACTACATAAGTCGAGTCTTGAGGATTGCTGAAATCAGGTACACTAAGTTAGAAAAACTAACTTATGCTCTATTGATTGTAGTCCGAAGACTTCGATCTTATTTTCAGGGGCATGCTATAATCCTACTTACTGATTAACCAATCAAGAAAATTCTTCATCGAATAGATACCTTCGAAAGAATCGCAAAATGGGCAATTGAACTTACAGAGTTTGACATCAACTTTCCACCTCGACTGTCAATCAAAGCTCAAATATTGATAAATTTCACAGTGGAATACACCATCCTGAATGAGACCAAACTTGAATAGAATAAAACCAGCATCCCATAGTTACAACCGAGCTCTCCTACAGAAAGTGCCGACCTTTCTAAAGACTTCTGGGCCCTGTATGTGGATGGCTCATCCAATGCTTCAGACGTAGGCATTGGGTTGATCTTGGTAAATCCAAAAGAAGTCATTACCGAATATGCACTGTGCTTCGAGTTTTCTGCAATAAACAATGAGACCGAATATGAAGCTCTAAATGTAGGATTAAGAATAGCCAAAGAGTTGGAAGTGGATCGGCTCCAAGTTTATAGTAATTTTCAACTGATGGTCGGATAAGTTAGTGGTAATTACGAGGCTCAAAAGAAAAATATGATACAATATCTCGAGAAAGTGAAGAGCTTGACCCGGACTTTTAATGATTTTGACATCAAGCAGATCTCGAGAGCGAAAAATATCAGAGCCAATCTTCTTTCTAAATTGGCTACATTAGCTCCAACCGAACTCTCTAAGAAAGTCTTCTTCGAAGTTCTAAAATATCCAAATTTGAAAAAATCGATACATGTGATGCAGATCGACCATGAATCCTACTAGATTGACCCGCTAATTGCTTATCTCAAGGATGGAACTTTTTCTTATGATCCAAAAAAAGCTCAAAAACTAAGAAATCAGGCCTTTCGATATATTTTATATGAAAATAAGCTATATAAAATATCGTACTCTTTATCACTCTTAAAATATCTTCGATCTTTTGAGATTGATTTCGAGCTATGAAAAGTGCATGAAGAAATTTATGAAAGTCATATGGGGGCCAGATTTCTATCTCATAAACTACTTTGGTAGGGCTACTATTAATCGACGATGTATCGTAATTCTGTAGAATATATCAGAAAGTGTGATCGGTATCAAAAAAATGCAAATATTCAAAGACAATCGACTTCTGAGCTTACATCCCTGAGTGCTCCATGGCCATTTGCACAATAGAGAATGGACATACTCGGACCCTTTTCCATGGCATTCGGATAGCGAAAGTTCTTACTGGTAGCAGTTGATTACTTCACAAAATGGGTTGAGATCGAATTTCTTTTGAAAATGATTACTTTATTTTGGAAGTTAATTATTTGTAGATTTGGCCTACCTTAAATTTTTATAATAGATAATGGGCGATAGTTTGTTGAGATAAAATTTGCTGAGTTCTGTGAAGACCTGAACATCATCCATAATTTTACATCAGTGGCTCATCTACTGGCAAATGGAGAGGCTGAGGTAACCAACCAGACTTTATTGCAAGACATAAAGGCAAGGCTTGAAAGAGTAAAGAGAACTTGGGTAGATGAGCTTTATCATGTACTTTGGGCATACTGAACTATCCAAAGACTGCCAACTGAGGAGACTATTTATCTTAGCTTTCAGAACAAAAGCAGTCATCTCAATAGAACTCAAACTTCCATCTATGTGAATCGTGGCATTCAATGAGCAGTTCAACTCATAGGATCTTAGAATCAACCTCAACTTGTTAGAAGAAAAATATGAAGAGGCTCAAGTCTGGATGGCAGTCTACAAGCAGAAAGTAGCTTGCTACTACAACTCCTGGGTCAGAAGCAAAATATTCAGAGTGGAAGACTTGGTACTTCGACGAGCAACTGTCTCACAACTCCAGAACCAAAGAAAGCTTGCCCCAAATTGAGAAAGTCCATATGAAATCAAGAAGATCATCCGGTCCGAAACTTATTATCTAAAGAAGCTCGGAGGGGCAGATCTTCCACACCCATGGAGCTTGAAGAATTTACGAATGTACTATCAATAATCTCATTTCAATAATTTTTTTTTACTTTAACATCCTCGATCTTGGTGCAAAACTATGATGATAAGAAACAACTATCTAAATTAATTAAAATTGATAGTGTCAGAAATAGAAGAAGAATCTCATCCTGGCATAGATAAAGATCTCCAATTATCTAAGATGGAAGAAAAGGAGAGGCCCATCCAATGGCCCTTTTATGCTCCTACTATCCTGTTAGGAATATGAGGAGAACCTCGTTCTAACATGAGCAGGACGAAGACCCCCATTATCTAAGATGGAAGGAGGAGAGAGGCCCTTCCAATGATCCTTTTATGCCCCTACTATCATTTTAGGAACAGAAGGAGAACCTCATCCTAACATGAGTAAAATGAAGACCCCCATTATCTAAGATGGGAGGAGGGGAAGGTCCATCCAATGGTCCTTTTGTATCCCTACCGTCTTGTTAGGAATAGAAGAAAAATCTCATTTTAACATGAGCAAGACGAAAATCCCCATTATCTAAGATGGAAGAAGGGGAGAGGTCCTTCCAATGGTCCTTTTGTTTTCATACTATTATGTTAGAAATAGAAAAAGAATCTCATTCTAATATGAGCAAGATGAAGACCCCCATTATCTAAGACGGAAGGAGGAAAGAGGCCCTTCTAACGACCCCTTTTGTATCCCTACCATCCGATCAAGAATAGGAGGAGGACCTCATCCTGATGTGGAAGAAGATCTTCAGTCATGTAAGATAGGAGGAAGAATATCTTTCAAGAACCACTTCATCAAAAGATGAAATAAAGAAAGATGGAGAAGTCAACGAACGTCAAATTGATACAAAATTAAAAGATAATTGAAGAAAGCATCGTTTCATTAAAGGATGAAGTATGCAATAAAAGAAAGGTCTATAAGACCATGTACAAAAAAAAGAAGAAGAAAATGAGATCCTAAGATGGACCGAACCCCTCCGATTTTGGGCTACAAGCTCCAGCTAGCACCAGAGCCTGCTTCAAATTAATGACTTCCTCCTCAAGTTCTTTTTTTTCAGCAGATTCTCTACAAATAGCCTGTCAGCCCATCAAAAATTATCTTCGGACTCTCCCAGCCACTTTCTCAAGACCACCGACTCGGCCTCTACGTCTTTAATAGCCTGTTGCTCGTAGGTTAGCTGAACTTTTAACTCACGAAGCTCTGCCTTGTCTTTTTCATATGCCGCAAATAGATTCTTCAAATTACCTCTTGAAGAAAGAATTTCAAAGAAAGAATTTTCTAAGAATCCCTACTCGAGTCTATCTGAACCCTATTCGACAGTCGTTGACGAAGCTGAGCGATCTCGCCATCGATCTTTCGGAGCTTGCATTCAAGATTGGCAATTTGGCTGCACCAACCTTGTCTATAATCATTATATAAGTCTTCGGCCTCTTATAGCTAATTCTACAACTCAAAAAATCTTTTCAACCAGTTTCAATCGTACTTAGTCCGACTAGTGGACCATGCCAAACTTTCTTCGAGTATTTTAATTCTTTCTTACATGGCCCTTAACTTGACTTTCAAAGAGCTAGCCTTGGCGATCAAAGCCCAAACCTTCTCACTGCCAAGCCTTCGCACTTGCTCCAACTCTTCGGTTAGGTGACTCTTCCTATTGATAAAACTCATAAGTTCCTTCTTGTGCACCTTACGAAGATGAGTGGTCTCGACCATTAGTTTTGAGCAGTTCCTCCTTGATTGTTGGAGCTCATCTTCCATTTTCTTTAGCTTCTTCTTCAAATGGTAAACCTCTTTTTTCAAATTTCTAATTAACAACTTTTGAGGGATGCCCTGAGATAGGGGATCAATCTCGGTCGGAGATGGCGGGTCATGACTTTGATTGTCAGAAGAATTCTGAATAAAAGATGATGCAGATATAAAGAAAAAGAAACTACTTTCATTGTTTAAAAATATTGAATATACATCAAAAAGAAAGAAAATAAGAAAAATATAGCTATTTGAGGTCCTCAACCTCAGAGGGTGCGACAGCAGATGAGGTCAGAGCATTCTCCATAGGCTCGGGCCCATGTGTAGGTTCTGGCACCCCAGAGACAAGTTCGAAGGGATCAGGGATGACTTCGGTAAGAGAGGGATCGACTACGGCAATGGATGGTCTGGCCTCTTCATCAAGAACCTCCTTGCTCAGAAAGCTGAGATCAAGCTCGGAGAATCTATGAGCCATCCTATCTTCATAGAGCTCGAAGCCCTTGACGAATGCTTGTTGGCCGAACTCGACATTTAGTTTTCTCATTACAGAAGAAAACTTAAACTCTTCCATAGCCTGGACCTTCACCAACAAGATCGACTCAGCCACTTGATCCTTCAATTCAGCGACTCTAATCTCAACCTTTTTCCTTCTCTCTTCTTCCATAGCTAGAGCGGCCTTTAACTCGGCAGAAGCAAGCTCCCTCTTCTAGAGCGCATCTTGGAGACCTCCGACTTCGACCGCTCTCTCTCTTATGAAGTGTTTGGCCTCAGTGGCTTTCTTCTCTTGAAGATGGCCAACCTCGGCTTGGAGATCCTTCTGGATCTTCAGTGCTTTCGCCACCTGACGGTGTGTCCTTTTTATATGGACAACTATTTGGTGACCCGACTACAACAGACAAATGATGTTAAAAAAAACAAAAGAAGAGGAAAGGAGGGGGAAGAGAAAAAAGAGAAATAATAAGATGGTTATGGTCGGCCATGCTGTCCACCACCTCGAGCATGGTGAACTTACCGGTTAAGGCCCGGATGATCTTTGGATTGTTGAAAGAATCTTCTCCTAGATCGTTACCATCGTCGTTGGATTTGCCAGGATGAGCCTTACGAAATACCTTCACGAAAGCCGATTTCTTCTTTTTCTTCTTTTCCTCCTCTTTCTCTCTTTCAGCAGCAGGCTTCGGAGCCTGATCCCTGGCTGGGGGACTTGAGGATGTTGGAGGCAAGGAATCCCTCTCGACAGCACCAACCTCGATCACAGGAACAACCTCGGCATCTTCTGCAACTTTGGAGGAGGCGACAACGACAGCGAGAGTCATGGAGCTGAGAACCTCGACCCTTACCTTCTTTGAGCTTTTGCCTGGTACCTTTGCCTTCCTTTTCTAGCAGAAAACCCCTTGGTGAGCATCCCAATGGCTTTGTCATCCATTTCTACGACAAGAAAAGAACCATGATCAACAACATATGCATATGAAATTCCATAAAAGTTTGAGAGGTAAAAAGTATATCGGCAGGATCGAGAGGACTCAAATCCATGTTGAACAAGATCTATTCTTTCGAGAGGTCGAGAAGAAGAGGAGCCCAGGATGTCTTAAGTTTATTGGAGGAATCAAGGTCAGCCCCGTCTAAACTGAGAGCTCGATCGACCAACTCCCTAAGGAGGCCCCAAGGAGGAAGACCCAATATCAGAGTCAGACAGTATATGAAGAAAAACTTCTCCTTCTAGTTATGGATAGAAGGAGTACCTTTCAGTAATTCCTTCTTGCCAAACTATGAAAAGAAGTATCACCAATCCTTTACAGAAGGATGGCATTTGAAGGTGTAGAAATTCCTAAAAAGAGAAACGGTCAAATAGATTTTGGCTAAATGGCAAAGCGAAAGAAATCTGATTACAAACCTAAAGGAGTTTGATACAACGGGAGCTAGGAAGATGTTCAGAAAGTAAAAAAGTGCAACTACAAAAGATGGAAGGGGATGTCTAAATCTGGTGCAAAAGGTTTCTAGATATAAACAAAATCATCCGGATGGAGGAGAATAGGCTCAGTCACTTGGCCCGGGGAGTTCTAGTTCATACTCCTGAGGGACCGCATATTGAATCCTGATCAAGGAAAGATCGTTTGAGGTCAAGGTGTAGGGGATCATACCCGGCACAAAGGTCGGATGAGGCACAACCCTAAGTTCAGCTTCCTTATTGGGATTGGAGTCTTGGGAGGTCAGATCGATCGGACTCCAAGAATCGACTGATCGAGAGGTTTCTGAAGACATTGGGATCAAACTAAATCCAGAAAAATCTTCGAAAAATTAAGAAAAATAAGGTGAAAGCCTTCTTCAAGGAAACCAAATGGTTAAGATGTAGAAAACATAAGAATGACTGAAAGAAGGGTTGTGAAACTAACCTAGATTGATGGGGAGGCATGAGAAGATGGTCGGAGCAACGAAAATTGGATGGGGAAGCATCTGAGAGCAAAAAAAAATGGCGGAAGGGGCTAGAGCTCTCGAGCGAGTAGGAGATGGAAATCAGAGGAGAAAAAAAGAAAACTCGGATGAAATTAGAAATCAGAAGAAGAAGGAGTGCTTAAATATCTAGCAAAATTCGAGATGGTTATGATGGTAGATCCTTTCCGATCGATCCTCGATTGACAAGTATCCCACTCATCCTAGTAGGTTGCTGATGATTGATAGAATCTTAAATGTGCTGTATCTGAGGCAACATTTCGACAAAAAATTTGAAAAATTATCTTCTCAAGTCACTTCGTATTTAAGAACCTTTGGCGCTAGCATAATAAATGCCAAGACTTTTCATTCTCCTACCACAGAACCTTGGCAGAAACATTAGCAATCCCCTTTTTGTACTTTCTTTCTTCGAAATTCGAAATCAGAAGTAGGAAGACTATTGTTAGGGTAAACTCGCTCCTATCGAAGTTCAACTTGCCGCTCTATCTCAGAACTCCTTTCGGGCTTCTCCTTTGAGCCGAACTCCCCTCCCTTCAGACTCCTCCAGCGGATCTCTATCCGAACTCTTCCAGTTGCAAGCCAGCCAAACTCCCTTCCATCCAAACTTCCTTTCCTCCTGACTCCTCCAGCGGATCTCCTTCCAAACTCCTCTAGTTGCAAGCCAGCCAGACTCCCTTCCGTTCGGACTTCCTTCCCTCCGGACTCTAGTCGCAAGCCAGCCAAACTCCCTTCCATTTGGACTCCCTTCCCTCCGGACTCCTCCAGTGGATCTCCTTTCGAACTCCTCCAATCGCAAGCTAGCCAGACTTCCTTCCATCTGGACTCCCTTCCCTCTGGACTCCTCCAATGGATCCCCTTCCAGATTCTTCCAATAGACTTTCTTTTGAACTCCTCCAGCGGATCTTCTTCTGAACTCCTTCAGTCGCAAGCCAGTCGGACTCCTTCGAGCCGTACTCCCTTCCATCTGGACTCCTCCAGTCGCAAGCCACCCAAACTCTCTTCCATCCGGACTCCTTCAATTGCAATCCATCCAAACTTCCTTCTATTCGGACTCCTCCAGTCGCAAGCCATCCGGGCTCCCTTCAAACTGAACTCCTCTAGTAGAATTTCTTCTGATCGAACCCCCTGCAGCCATCTAGAAGAACCTCATCATCTATGCGAACTCGGCTCTCAATACAATACGAACCAATCAACATGCAGATGATCCTAAAAAGAGCCGAAACTTCTTTGAAACTGTTGTGGCCTAAAGCACTTCGCCGTCAGTGCCTACTCTATTCGAACTTCGACTATTAATCTCTAACGAACTAGTAAGTCACGATGATGGACACCACTCTCGACTGGCACAGCACGACAGCGGACACCACCTTCCATAATAAACTCCACATGGCCTGAGCGATCCACTGTCAGACGATTATGGCTGTCGCTCTCAGTTTGTTACATGCTCCATCTGTAAAAGAGATCTTTCAGATACGTTTTTCTTAGGCTCTCTTTTCCTTTCCGACACTCTGCTACTTTCTTTCTTAAGCACTCCATTTCTGTTAGTCAGAAGAGCAGACTTGATCATCGGAGGATCCTATCAGAGCCACCACTCTCAACTCTAGATAGAACTTCCATTTTGCAGGTCCTCGATGGTGACTCGTCTCCTTCAGCTCTAGCTCTATTTCGGCATCAACCAGATTCTGCACCAATAGATGTAAATCATGTACAAAAAATTTTAATCAATATAGTTAAATTTTACTTTTTTCACATATATTTTATCATTGTATCAAAGTCATCCATCCCTTTTTGTCTTTAATTCTAGTCTTGGGATTTATTTTTCATCCATCTCTCTTTCATCCTGGTGGTAGATCATTCCTTATCTTCCTATTTCATGATTTCTCAAAATCACGACCCCTTCTATTGCTATCCTATTCTGCCATGCTACCATGATATTGTCTGTCTGCCATCTATTGCTCGGCCATTTTGATTAACAATATTTATCATCTTTTGTCAATGGGCTTCTTACATCACCTGTTTGTCAGAGTTCTTACAACCTCTCATATTTTGCAATTCAATAATGACCACTAAAGATTTGAGAGAATCTTCTCAACCAATGAAGTTTATTTTTGATGGGACCAATTATTTATTTTGGTCTCAACAAATGACCAACTTTTTGAAGGGAAGGAAGCTATGGAGATATGTTATAGATGACATTCCCCAACTAATAAGAAAAGCTGATGAAATTGATGAAGCTTTTGCTGCTAAACTTGATTGTTGGTGTAGAATTTGGTTGACGCCGGATCAAACTGGAGTCAAGAAAGACGAGGTTGCCGTCGGTGACCTACAAAATAAAATTTCATCCAGAGTCGGTGGTGGTGGCTCCGGTAAGACCCTCCGACGGTCAAGTTAGTTCTTCTAACCAATAGAAATGGAGTGCTCAGAGAGGGGTTCGGTAGAATTTCGAAAAAATAAAAAAGCCTAGAAAAAATATATCTAGAGGATTCTTTTTTATAAATGGAGCTTGTCGTAACCGTCCTGATAAATGCCGATCGTGATTATCTTGATAAATGCCAATCGTGATTGTCTTGATAAATGCCGATCATGTTATCTTAATAAATGATAATCATAATTATCATAATAATTATAACCGTTCAGTAGTGGGATCATCTATAGGAATTCATCTGAAGGAACAGTCTGTAAGAAGTTCGGCTTTCATAAAAGTTCGACTGAAGAAGGAGTCCGAAAGGAGTTCGACTTTTGTAGGAGTCCGATTGGAGGAGAGTTCGGAAGGAGTTTGACTTTCATAGGAGCCCGACTACTGAAGGAGTCCAGAAGGAGTTTGACTTTCATAGAAGCCTGACTGTTGGAGGAGTCTGAAAGAAGTTTGGCTCCCATAGATGCTTGGTTGCTGGAGAGGTCCGGAAGCAGTTCGACTTCCGTAGAAGCTTGACTGCTGGAGGAGTCTAGAAGAAGTTCGACTTTTGTAGAAGCTCAACTGCTGGAGGAGTCTGGAAGAAGTTTGACTTTCATAAAAGCTTGGCTGCTAGAAGAGTTTGGAAGGAGTTCGGCTACTGAGAAGTTTGGTTGGCTGAAGAGGTTTAACTGGAGCTTGGCCATTGGGTAGTTCGGCCACTGAATGAATTCGACTGCTAGGAAGAGAATTTTTGATTGAAGCTCTTTCGTGAGTACCAGCTGCATTAGGCTAAGCTTCAGACTGAACTTCGATGGGAGCAAGATTTATCCTCAATAATAGTCTCCCCACTTTCGAGTTCGAAACTCGAAGAAAGAGAGTACAAAAAGGATGACTGTCGAAGTCCTCTTCAAGACTCTGTACCTTGTCTCTAGCCGAGGTTGAAAGTATAGTTGAAGCTTGGGAGGGATCTTGTCTCCTATTATTGTCGAGCACAATGGGGCCATCTTCGGAGCCTTTCTTCTCATCCCATCTAAAATGACCGAAGCCTTTGACTTTGCTCACGTTAGGATGAGGTTCTCCTCCTATTCCTAACGGGCTGTGGCGGCACATAAGGGCCATTGTCAGGGCCTCTTCCCTCATCTCGTCTAAAATGAACAAGGTCTTCGACTTTACTCACGTTAAGATGAGGTTCTTCTTCTATTTCTAATGGGCTGTGGAGGCACATAAGGGCCATTATCAGGGCCTCTCTCCCCATCTCATCTAAAATAAACGAGGTCTTCAACTTTGCTTACGTTAGGATGAGGTTCTCCTCCTATTCCTAATGGATTGTGGGGGCACATAAGGGCCATTGACAGGGCCTCTCCCCCATTTCATCTAAAATGAATGAGGTCTTCAACTTTGCTCACGTTAGGATGAGGTTCTTCTTCTATTTCTAATGGGCTATGGGGGCACATAAGGGCCGTTGTCAGGGCCTCTCCCCCATCTCATCTAAAATGAATGAGGTTTTCGACTTTGCTCACCTTAGGATGAGGTTCTTCTCTTATTTCTAACAGGCTGTGGGGGCACATAAGGGCCATTGTCAGGGTCTCTCCCCCCATCTTGTCTAAAATAAATGAGATCTTCGATTTTGCTCATGTTAGGATGAGGTTCTTTGCCTATTTTTAATGGACCGTGGAGGCACATAAGGATCGTTGTCAGGGCCTCTACACCCGTTGAGGTTGAAACTCGGAGCCATTGAGGTTGAAGCTCGAGGAAAATCTTATCTCCTACCGAGGTTGATGTTGAAGTGAAAGCTTGAGAGAGATATTCACTTCAGTCGAGGTTGACTTCGATGCTCGAAAGTGGTCTTATCTCTAGTCGAGGTTTACTCGGATGCTCAGGAGAGATCCTATCTCTAGCCGAGGTTGACTCGGACGCTCGGAGAAGATCTTGTCTCCAGTTGAGGTTGACTCTGATGCTCGAGAGAGATCCTATTTCTAGTCGAGGTTGACTCGAACGCTCGGAAGAGATCTTATCTCTAGTTGAGGTTGACTCCGACGCTCGAGAGATATCTTATCTCTAGTCGAGGTTGAAGAACTTCGACCTGCTCATGTTAGGATGGGGTTCTCTTCCTATTCCTAATACGGTCACTATTGATTGCTTCTTCTCTATCATCACATAGATTTTGCACCAAAAAATAATAATATTGAAAAGAAGAAATTTTATTGAAGAAAAATTACTGACAGCATATTTTTGAATTTTTTGCATTTTAGGGTCGTAGAAGCGTTGTTCCTTTTAGTTTTTTCAAGCGATAAGTTTCAGACCGGATGACCTTCTCTATTTTATGCCGGCTTTCTCAATTTGGAGCAAACTTCTTTTGGCTTTATGGCTGAGAGATGATGGCTCACCGAGGTACCGACCCCCTCAGGGATAATGTTGATGACGCTGGGAGGCAGTCGACCTCCTTATTGTTTCTGACTACGACAGCATTCTTGGCCGATCTTCTCCTGCTTCAGACTGGCATCAGAGGAATTGACCCAGTCGGTCCTTTCTGATGGACTCCTCGATTTCGTCTCGAAGCTGAATGCATTTCTCAATATCGTGGTTGTGGTCATGATGGTAGAGATAGTATTTGCTTCGATTGCGCTTGTTTGGGGGAGACCATAATTCCTCTGGTCTTGGTAGCTGACTCTTGATTTCCATTAGAACTTGAGTTCGAGAAGCATTAAGGAGGGGGAGGGTAGTTATGGAACCTTCCAGAGGGAGAACTTCTTCACGCCCTTCTATCGGGGCTTCTTTGACTATGAGCTCGAGGGAGAGTTCGGCCTTGCTTGCACTCAGGGAGAGTCCATGAGTATGGTCGAACTTCATTCCGCCCTCCTGTGAAACCTTCTGGAGAAACTTCTTCATGCCCTTCCATCGGGACTTCCTTGACGATGAGCTTGAGAGGGAGTTCGACCTCGCTTGCACTCAGGGGGAGTCTGTGAGCATGATCGAACTTCATTCCATCCTTTTGTGAAACCTTCTGGAAGGACTTCTTCATGCCCTTCTATCGGAGCTTCCTTGACGATGAGCTCGAGGGAGAGTTCGGCCTCGCTTGCACTCTAGGGGAGTCCGTGAGTATGATCGAACCTCATTCCATCCTCCTATGAAACCTTCTGGGGGAACTTCTTCATGCCCTTCCATCGGAGCTTCCTTGACGATGAGCTCGAGGAAGAGTTCGGCCTCACTTGCGCTCAAGGAGCATCCGTGAGCACGGTCGAACTCCATTCTGCCCTCCTATGAAACCTTCTTGGAGAATTTCTGCTCTTTTTTTCTCCTTCCTAAGGGCGATGGATATGCTAGGCCAAATGCTCTTTCTTAAGGTCGATTCTGAGCATCTTGATGGCAGATTTCTTGACAGAATTACCACCAAAGGCTGCTGCATGGCCTACACCATTTCGGTGAGACCCTGAACCCACTACATCAGTAGATTAAACTACTCCAGATCTACGATGGATACAGGTGGAGCTTGAGTTGCCAGGACTGAAGCGGGGGCAAAGCTCTCCTAGGAGGCCTTTTTTCTCGAGGAAGAACTCTAGAGAGAAAGAAGAGGGATCGCTGCTGAGCACTCCTTTAAGATCAAGAAAACCTTAGGAATAGAGGGCCCTTCCTCTAACGCCAATTCTATTAGGGTAGAATTTGGTTGACGTCGGATTGAGCTGGAGTCGAGGAAGATGAGGTTGCCGTCGGTGACCTACAAAATAAAGTCCCATCTAGAGTCGATGGTGGTGGCTTCGGTAGGATCCTCCGATGGTCAAGTTAGTTCTTCTGATCAACAAAAATGGAGTGCCTAGAGAGAAGTTCGACAAAGTTTCAAAAAAAAAAAGAAAGCCTAGAGAAAATGTATCTGAAGGGTTCGATTTTATAGATGGAGCTTGTCGTAACCATCCTGATAAATGCCGACCGTGATTATTTTGATAAATATCGATCATGATTATCTTGATAAATGCTGATCGTGTTGTCTTGATAAATGACAATCATAATTATTATGATAATTATAACCATTTAGTAGTAGGATCGTCTATAGGAATCCGTCTGAAGATATAGTCTGTCTGAAGAAATAGTCTGTAAGAAGTTTGGCTTCCATAAAAGTTCGACTGAAGGAGGAGTCCGAAAGGAGTTTGGCTCCCGTAGGAGCCCAACTGGAGGAAAGTTCGGAAGAAGTTTGGCTCCCATAGGAGTCCGACTGCTGAAGAAGTTCGGAAGGAGTTCGACTCCTATAGAAGCCCGACTGTTGGAGGAGTTTGAAAGGAGTTTGGCTCCCATAGAAGCTTGATTGCTAGAGGGGTCCGAAAGGAGTTCGACTTTCGTAGAAGCTCGACTGCTGGAGGAGTCTAGAAGGAGTTCGGCTTCCATAGAAGCTCGGCTACTAGAAGAGTCTGGAAGGAGTTTGACTGCTGAGAAGTTCAGCTGGCTAAAGTGGTTCGACTGGGGCTTGGCCACTAGGTAGTTTGGCCACTGAATGAATCTGACTGCTAGAAAGAGAATTTTTGATTGAAGCTCTTCCGTGATTACCAACCGCATTAGGCTAAGCTTCAAACTGGACTTCGACGGGAGTAGGATTTATCCCCAATAATAGTCTCTCCACTTTCGAGTTTGAAACTCGAAGAAAGTACAAAAAGGATGACTGCCGAAGTTCTCTTCAAGACTCTGTACCTTGTCTCCAGTCGAGATTGAAAGTATAGTTGAAGCTCGGGAGAGATCTTATCTCCTATTGTTGTCGAGCACAATGGGGCCATCTTTGGGGCCTTTTCTCTCATCCTGTCTAAAATGATCGAGACCTTCGACTTTGCTCACGTTAGGATGAGGTTTTTCTCCTATTCCTAATGGACTGTGGGGCCGATCCATGGTCAGGGCCTCTCCCCCCATCTCGTCTAAAATGAACGAGGCCTTCGACTTTGCTCACATTAGGACGAGGTTCTCCTCCTGTTCTTAATGGACTATGGGGGTACATAAGGGACCGTTGTTAGGGTCTCTCCCCCATCTCGTCTAAAATGAATGAGGTCTTCAACTTTGCTCACGTTAGGACGAGGTTCTCCTCCTATTCCTAATAGACTGTGGGGGCACATAAGGACCGTTGATAGGGCCTCTCCCCCATCTCATCTAAAATGAACGAAATCTTCAACTTTGCTCACGTTAGGACGAGGTTCTCCTCCTATTTCTAACGGGCTGTAGGGGCACATAAGGGCCATTGTTAGGGCCTCTCTCCCCATCTCGTCTAAAATGAATGAGATCTTCGACTTTGTTCACGTTAGGATAAGGTTCTCCTTCTATTTCTAATGGACTATGAGGACACATAAGGGTCGTTGTCAGGACCTCTCCCTCCATTTTATCTAAAATGAATGAGATCTTCAACTTTGCTCACGTTAGGACAAGATTCTCCTTCTATTTCTAACGGACTGTGGGGACACATAAGGGCCGTTATTAGGGCCTCTGCATCCATTGAGGTTGAAGCTCAGAGCCGTTGAGGTTGAAGCTCGAAAAAAATCTTGTCTCCTACCGAGGTTGATGTTGAAGTGGAAGCTCAGAGGAGATCTTGACTCCAGCCGAGGTTGACTCTGACGCTCAGGAGAGAACTTATCTCTAGTCGAGGTTGACTCGGACGCTCGGAAGAGATCCTATCTCTAGCCGAGGTTATCTCGAACGCTCGGAGGAGATCTTGTCTCCAATCGAGGTTGACTCCGACGCTCGAGAGAGATCCTATCTCTAGTCGAGGTTGACTCGGATGCTCGAAAGAGATTTTATCTCTAGCCTAGGTTGACTCCGACGCTCGAGAGAGATCCTATCTCTAGCCAAGGTTGACTCGGATACTTGGGAGAGATTTTATCTCTAATCGAGGTTGAAGAACTTCGGTCTGCTCATGTTAGGATGGGGTTCTCCTTCTGTTCCTAACACAGCCACTATTGATTGCTTCTTCTCTATCATCACATAGTTTTTACATCAAAAAATAATAATATTAAAAAAAAATTATTGAAGAAAAATTACTGGCAGCATGTTTCTGAATTCTTTGCATTTCAGGATCATAGGAGCGTTATTCTTTCGAGTTTCTTAAAGCGATAAGTTTCGGACTGGACGACCTCCTCTATTTCATGCTGGCCTTCTTAATTTGGAGCAAACTTCTCTTGACTTTGATGCTGAGAGATGATGGCTCATCGAGGTACCGAGCCCCCCCATGGGTAATGTTGATGACATCAGTAGGCGATCGACCTCCTTGTTGTTCCTGACTATGGCAGTGCCCTTGGTCGATCTTCTCTTGCTTCAGACTGGCGTCGGAGGAATTAACCCAGCCGATCCTTTCTGATGAGCTTCTCGATTTTATCTCGGAGCTGAATGCATTTCTCAATATCGTGACCATGGTCACGATGGTAGAGATAGTATTTGCTTCGATTGTGCTTGTTCGGAAGAGACCGTAATTCTTCTGATCTTGGTAGTTAACTTTTGATTTTCATTAGAACTTGAGTTTGGAGAGCGTTAAGGGAGACGTAGTTATGGAACCTTCCGGAGGGAGAACTTTTTCGTGCCCTTCTATCGGATCTTCTTTGACTATGAGCTCGAGGAAAAGTTCGGCCTCACTTGCGCTCAGGGGGAGTCCGTGAGCACGATCGAACTTCATTCTGCCCTCCTGTGAAATCTTCTGGGGGAACTTCTTCGGGCCCTTCCATCGAGGCTTCCTTGACGACAAGCTCGAGGAGGAGTTCGGCCTCGCTTGCCCTCAGGAGGAGTCCATGAGCATGGCCGAACTTCATTCCATCCTTCTGTGAAACCTTCTAGGAGGACTTCTTCATGCTTTTCCATCGGAGCTTCCTTGACGATGAGCTCGAGCGAGAGTTCGGCCTCGCTTGCGCTCAGGGAGAGTTCATGAGCATGGTCGAATTTCATTCTGCCCTCCTGTGAAACCTTCTAGGAAAACTTCTTTGTGCCCTTCCATCAAGGCTTCCTTGACGACGAGCTCGAGGGGGAGTTCGACCTCGCTTGCGCTCAGGAGGAGTCCGTAAGCATGGCCGAACTTCATTCTGCCCTCCTATGAAATCTTCTTGGGGAACTTCTCTCTTTTTCTCCTTCCTAAGGGCGACAGATATGCTAGGCCAAATACTCTTCCTTAAAGTTGATTCCTAGCATCCTGATGGTGGGTTTCCTAATGGAATCGCCATCGGAGGCTACCACATGGTCTATACCATTTCGGTGAAATCCTGAACTTGCTGCATCAGCAGGTTAAATTGCTCCAGACCTACGATGGATACAGATGAAGCTTGAGTTGTCGGGACTGAAGCGGGGGCAGAGCTCTCTTGGGAGGCCTTTTTTTTTGAGGAAGAACTCTAGAGAGAAAGAAGAGGGATCGCTGCTGAGCACTCCTTTAAGATCAAGAAAATCTCAGAAATAGATGGTCCTTCCTCTAGCACCAATTCTGTTGGTGCAGAATTTGGTTGACGTAGGATCGAGCTGAAGTCGAGGAAGATGAGGTTACCGTCGGTGACCTACAAAATAAAGTTCCATTCAGAGTCGATGGTGGTGGCTCCGGTAGGACCCTCCGATGGTCAAGTTAGTTCTTCTAGCCAACAAAAATGGAGTGCTCAGAGAAAAGTTTGGTAGAATTTCAGGAAAAAAAAGAAAGTCTAGAGAAAATGTATCTGGAGGGTTCCTTTTTATAGACGGAGCTTGTTGTAACAGTCCTGATAAATGCCAATCATGATTATTTTGATAAATGCCGATCATATTGTCTTGATAAATAACAATCATAATTATCGTGATAGTTGTAACCGTTCAGTAGTGGGATTGCCTGTAGGAATCCATCTGAAGGAGTAGTCTATAAGAAGTTTGGCTTTCGTAAAAGTCCGACTGGAGGAGGAGTCCGGAAGGAGTTTGGCTCCCGTAGGAGCCTGACTGAAGGAGAGTTCGAAAGGAGTTCGGCTTCCATAGGAGCCCGACTGTTGGAGGAGTTCGGAAGAAGTTCGGCTTCTATAGAAGCCCAGCTGCTGGAGGAGTCTGGAAGGAGTTTGGCTCCCATAGAAGTTCGGTTGCTAGAGGGATCCAGAAGGAGTTTGACTTCCATAGAAGCTCGACTGCTGGAGGAGTTCGACTTTCGTAGAAGCTCGACTACTGAAAGAGTCCGAAAGAAGTTTGGCTACTAAGTAGTTTGGCCGACTGAAGAGGTTCGGCTGGGGCTTGGCCGCTGGATAGTTCGGCCACTGAATGAATCCGATTGCTAGGGAGAGACTTTTTGATTGAAGCTCTTTCATGATTACCAGCTGCATTAGTCTAAACTTCAGACTGGACTTCAGTGGGAGTAGAATTTATCTCCAACATTGATGATTGGGATAGCAACAATCATAAGATTCTCATGTGGATCTTAAACATGTCAAGCATCAATATTGCTATAGAATTTGGCAAATATGAAACAGCAAAAGAAGTTTGGGATCATCTTCGTGCAAGCTATATTGCTACCGAACTAGCTCAAAAATATAAGTTGAAACAAGACTTGCTTTCTCTTCGTCAAACCATAGGTCAACCAGTGGCAAACTTCTATTCCCGCATGACTACACTAAGGTAGCAATTGGATCAGATGGGTCCAAAACTAAAAAACAAGAAAGACATGGAGTATGAAAAACTTTGAGATACCGATAGACTTCTCGAACTCATCATAGTACTTTCTCCTGAGTTTGAGTCTGGCCGTGCCTCAATACTTCATAAAGATTCTCTACCATCTTTCTCCAATGCATTGAATGAACTTCTTTCTGAAGAAACATGCAAGGGCCTTCTATCATCAAACCAATATTATCAAGAAGCAGTGTTGTTTGCTAGGAATAAGACCAATGCCCCTTCATCAAAAGGCACTTGTTCTTTTTCCCATCGACCAAATGGCAAAGTCGACTGTAGCAAAGTTGAATGCCACTTCTATCATGAGTTTGGACATATCGCAATCAAGTATCCCAAGAGAAATAGAGGCTCACTTGCTCCAACATGATCAACTATAGTAGTAGTGACTACATCGGATACATTGAACAATGAGTCTGATAATAAGGGATCTACTTCTACATTCATGATTGCTAAAGTGGAGGATATTCTTGTAAAACCTTTGCACGTCAGGATAATATTAATTCTTCCTCTACTTCTGCCTTATCTGCCAACACAAGTGACTCTTTTACTTGGATTCTTGATAGTGGAGCTTCTGATCATATGACATTTGATGCTACTTGTTTTTAAACCAAAACACCCTTTATTATGTTCTCAATTTATTTATGAACTTACTATCTGCCAGTCAACTTATTGAGAATGATTTTGAATGCATTTTTTCCAACCATGGTTGTCAGGTATGGGAGCAACAGTTGAAAAAGGTTGTTGGGATTGACCGTAAAATGGATCGACTCTTCGAGATTGTTTGCTATACACTCTTTCTCAACTTTCAATGGTTACTTCATTAGTAACGACTTTCTAGCTTTGACATCTCAGATTAGGTCATGTATCCACTTCTTATTTGAATAAATTCATTTATGATGGATTGTTAGGTAGCATTGTGAACAAAATTATTGATTGTATCCATTGCAAACTTAAAAAATTATCTGCATTATCTTTTAATAATATCATTCACGGTTCCTCTACTTCTTTTGATCTCGTACACTTAGATATTTAGGGACCATCTCTTGATCCCACCATGGGTGGATCTAGATATTATATTATTTTTATTGATGATTTTTCTCACTATACATGGATCTATTTGCTCAAATCTCATTTAGAAGTAGTTCTCAAATATAAACATTTTGCAAAGATCACTACTACAGTAAAGAGCAATGACAGTGGTTCACAATCTCTGCCATAGTCCAAAAAATCACTTTCATAGCCTACAACGATGGTTACTTAACCGCTGCTACTCTCGTCGTTATCGTAGATTTATGATAATAATTTTTATAGTGGTTACCATAACTGCTGTCATAGACCATCTATTACAGCAGTTCACCAACCACTGCCATAGATGTCTATGGTAGCGATTCATCAACTAATGCAATAGGTAGTCTATGGCAGCAGTTGCCATGCGATCTATGATAGCGGTTGGTATGCCTATGGCAATGGTTGCCAACCGCTATCATAGATTTTGAATAATAAAAAAATAAATTTTTTATTTTTTTATTTTTTACCTGATAAATGTAGTTCAATAATAATATAAGAAAATATTATAAATATAAGAATATTTCTAAAATTTTTAAATTTTATTACTAAATAAAATTTATTATAATATTTTTTAAAAACATACATCAAAAGTCTACTAAATCTATATCTAAGTCATCGTTATCGAAAGAAAATGGAGCACGAGCTGGAGGAGCTAGAGCTGGAGGGGCAAGAGTTGAAGTACTGGCTAACATGTCCTCAAGGTCCATGAAATCAGCACCAAAACACATGTTGAATCTTGTCACCATAACGATCATGACGTCCTATAGCTGAGCAGCCTACTTTCTAGCCTGAGCTGCCTACACCAATGCCTCCTCAAGTTGCTCCTGACTGACGACATCGAAAGCATGTGAAGAGATACTCGTCTCAGACTAGTAGCTTGTCGGTATATGTCCAGGCTTACATCGGATCTTTCCAAAGTACTCGGACCCCAAGATCTAAGATAGATGGTCATAAGGTCCAGAGATGTCCGGGTCCTTGCTTGCGAGCATGTCTAATTGCTTCTATAATTATAAATTTAAATACATATTATAAAAATATTATAATACTAATCATACTAATATTCTATTTATTACTTACAAAAATTCTTTCTGTTGAGGATAAATCTCGCTCCAGCCGAAGTCTAGCTCGATACCCAGCCTAATGCAACCAATAGCCGCAGAAGGGCTTCGGCAGACGGGCTTCAGCCGAACTCCCAGCAGCCAAGCTTCTTCCAGCAGGTCGAACTAGTTAGCCGCCGAGCTTCTTCCGAGCTCCCAGCATCAAGACCGAACCCGTCCAGTCGATCGAACTACTTAGCGGCCGAGCTCCTGGAACCCCAGCATCCGAGCTCCTTCGAACCCGTTCAGCTCGCCGAACTGCTTAGCGACTGAGCTCCTTGGACTCCAAACGGCCGGGCTTTAATGGAATTCCCCAGCGGTCGAACACCTCAGCGGTCGCCCCCTCGGTCGAACTCCCCAAGCAGTCATCACTCGGCCAAACTCCTCAGTGGTTGCCCCCTCGGTCGAACTCTCCAAGCAGTCGCCCCTCGACCGAACTCCTCAGCGGTTGCCCTCGTCGAACTGCTTAGCGACCGAGCTCCTTGAACTCTCAAGCGTCCAAGCCTCAGCCGAAGTCCAACAGCCGGCCGAACTCTCAAACGGTCGAGCTTCGGATTCTCAGCAGCCGAACTCTTCAGCGGACGAGCCTTAGCTGCATACCTCCAGCCAGACGCCTATGGGAGCCGAACTCCCTCCTATCTTCCTCTTCAGGAGCCCGAACTCCTTCGAAATGGGCACACGACGAAGGCCTTCAACCCTTCATTCGGCAAGCTCTGCAGCCATCACCATCAGTCCGCCGCAGGCGATAGCGACCCACTGTCAGGCGGCGATGGCTGTCACCATCAATCCACCGCACACGGCACCATCCTGTGAGACTGACTCCGCCGAACCTCGAGCGGTCCGCCAGCACGCGGCTGCAGTTGTCACCATCAAGCTCCGCTATAAAAAGGACCCTCCCGACATGCTAAGGCTAAGCTCTCTGACCTCTAGTCTCTCTGAGCTCTCCTCTTCTTCTCTAAGCTTCGGAACTCATTCCGAGCACTCCATTCCTGTTGGCCAAAAACTGACTTGACCATCGGAGGGCCCTGCCGGAGCCACCCCCCACCGGCTCCGGATGGGACCTTATTTTGCAGGTCCTCGACGGCGACCTCATCGGCCTCCACTCCGGCTACCTCTGGCGACGACCAGTTTCTGCACCAATAGATTGGCGCTAGAGGAAGGGCCCGAACCTCCGAGTTTCCCTTGTTCTTAAAGGAGTGCTCGACGACTTTCCTCCCATCTCTGGAGATCTTTCTTCTCTCCCAAAGAGAAAATGCCTCCTAGGAGAGCTTCAACGCGGCGCTCGACGGCCTCCGCAGCTCGATCCCAACCAGATCCGTCTGTCCCTGCTTCAATCCCGACAGCTTAGGTTCCACCTGTACGTGCGGTGGATGTGAAGCAGTTCGACCTACTTGTCTGATAGGTCCGTGGCCTCACGGAGGCATTGCAGGCTATACAGCAGCCCCCGGTGGCGACTCCACCAGGAAACCCACCATTGGAACGTCGAAAATCGGCCCGAAGGAAGTGTACCAGGGCCAGCGTACCGGTCACCCCGAAGAAGGAGAAATAGAGGGCCGGGGATCCATGTTCGGATCATTGTTATCTTCTGGGGGAGACCTTCCTTATTCGTAGTCAGAAGCATCCGAAGATCTGCAGCCAAGACGACGCCCTCGATTGCAGGCTACGGGAGATGGACTGGCGTATTGAAGAGCTCGGCCACGTCACCTCGGCTCATCATGCCGACGTCCATGCCGAACCTTCCTTCTCTCTCCGAATTATTTAAGAACCTGTTCCATCGACCTTCGAGCTCCCTCAACTGGAAAGCTATGATGGAACTTCTGATCCGGTTGATCATCTGGAGGCCTTCCATGCCATGATGCTGCTCCACGGTGCTTCAAATGCCATACTGTGCCGAGCTTTCCCATCTACCTTAAGGGGAGTAGCTAGAAACTGGTACTCGGCATTAAAGCTGAGTACGATCTTCTCTTTTGACCAAATGAGCAGTCAGTTCGTGGCTCACTTCGTCAGCAGCCGACGTTCGCGCCGAGGTTCGGACTTCCTGATGAACGTCAAGCATAAGCGGAAGGAATCCATCTGGGATTACGTCACCTGGTTTAACACTGCGGCATTGAAAGTCCGAGACTTAGACCAGTCTGTCGCGATGGCCGCACTCAAGGGCGGCCTTCAGAGAAATAACTTGCTGTTTTTTCTGAAAAAAAAGTATCCCAGAGACTTCGTCGATCTGCTGGCCTGGGCCGAGAGATATGCCCGTGCGAAAGAAGCCTTCAAGTCGAAAGACGAGGAATCCCTGAGAGGGCAGCTGGCAGACGATGGAGAGCCGAGTGAAGTTCGGTGAGGCCGAACTTCCCTTCGTAGCTCATCATCCAAGGGAAGTTCGGCACAAGTGAGGGCGGAACGAAGTTCTCCCGCGGAATGAAGTTTGGCATAAGTGAGCCCGAAGGCTGAACTCCACCTTAAAGCTCACCATCACAGTGAAGTTTGGCGCAAGTGAGGGCGGAATGAAGTTCCCCCACGGAATGAAGTTCGGCATAAGGAAGATCGAACTCCGCAGGAGATCACCCAAATAAAGTTCGGCTATGCTCGAGACCGCGCCGGTGCGAGCGAGGCCGAACTCCCCCTCGAGTACGTTGCTACAGCGAATTCATGGGAGGTGCAATGAAGTTCGGGCAAGCAAAGCCGACCCCCCCTGCGAGCAAGGAAGTCCGGACAAAGAAGCATGAAGTTCTCCCACAGAAAGTTTCGCGGAAAAGAGAAATGAAGCTCCGCACAAGCGAAGCCCGAACTCCTCGAGCTCACCAGGAAGGAAGCCCCGACATAAGGGCGTGAAGAAATCCTCCTCCCGAAGGGTTCAACAACCACGCCCCGCTCCTCTAACTCAAATTCTCGACGAAGTTAAGAGCCAGCCGCCAGGACCTGAAGGACTACGGCCTCCCCAAATGCATGCGATCGAAGCAAGTAAAGCCCCTACCATCGCGACCATGACTACGACACTGAGGAATACGTTCAGCTCCAAGACGAGATTGAAGAGCTCGTCAAAAAGGGATGATGGGATAAATTCCTCTGACGCCAGCCTGAAGCAAGGGAAGATCGGCTAAAGGCGCTGTCGTAACCAGAAAAGACAAGAAGGTTGGCTGCCTCGCGGCATCACCAACATCACCCTCGAGAGGAGCTTGGTACATCAGTGATTCGTCACCTTCCAACGTCAAAGCCAAGAGAAGCATCCTCCAAATTAAGGAGGTCGGCATGAGATAAAGGAGGTCGTCTAGATGGGACTTACTACCCGAGGGAACTCCGAGGAATAACACCCCGACGACCCTCGAACGAAAATGCGCTGCGATTAGCTTCCCCTTGGTAAAATTCTTTCCTCTCAGTAATATTATTTCTGGACGAAAAACCTATCTGATGGCAGGAGAAAGAAACGAGCGGAAGTGGCCCATTAGGAACATGAGGAGGACCTCATCCTAACGCGAGCAAAGTCGAAGGCCTCATTTGAAGGACGAGATGGGGGAGAGGCTCGGACGATGGTCCGCATGTGCCCCCACAACCCGTTAGGAATAGGAGGAGGACCTCATCCTAATGCGAGCAAAGTCGAAGGCCTCGTTCACGAAGGACGAGATGGGGGGAGAGGCTCGGACGATGGTCCGCATGTGCCCCCATAGCCCGTTAGGAAAATAGGAGGAGGACCTCATCCTAATGTCGAGCAAAGTTGAAGGCCTCGTTCATAAAGGACGAGAATGGGGGGGAGATGGGCGGGGACGACGACGGTGCCCCCCATAGTCCGTTAGGAATAGGAGGAGGACCTCGTCCTAACGCGAGCAAAGTCGAAGGCCTCGTTCATAAAGGACGAGATGGGGGGAGAGGCTTGGACGACGATCCGCATGTACCCCCACAGCCCATTAGGAATAGGAGGAGGATCTCGTCCTAACATGAGCAAAGTCGAAGGCCTTATTCACGAAGGATGAGATGGGGGAGAGGCTCGAACGACGGTCCGCATGTGCCCCCACAGTCCATTAGGAACAGGAGGAGGACCTCATCCTAACGCGAGAGCAAAGTCGAAGGCCTCGTTCACGAAGGATGAGATGGGGGAGAGGCTCGGACGATGGCAGCATGTGCCCCCATAGTCCATTAACGGACCTCGTCCTAATGCGAGCAAGGTCGAAGGCCTCGTCCATAAAGGACGAGATGGAGGGAGAGGACGACGGTCCGCATGTGCCCCCACGCCCATTAGGAACAGGAGGAGAACCTTGTTCTAACGCGAGCAAAGTCGAAGGCCTCGTCCACAAAGGACGAGATGGGAGGAGAGGCTCGGACGACGGTCCGCATGTGCCCCCACAGCCCGTTAGGAACAAAAGAAGAACCTCCTCCTAACGCGAGCAAAGTCGAAGACCTCGTTCACAAAGGCCTCGTCATAATGGCAGTATCGACCTCGGCTAGAGATAAGACCGTTGACAACCTCTAGCGATCGAGCCAGCCTCGGTTAGGAACAGGAGGGGAACCTCGTTTTAACGGGAGCATCGACCTTGGTTAGATAAAGCAACTGTATCAACTTTAAGCTGGAGATGGAATCTCCTCCGAGCTTCGACCCAGACCAGCACGGAGCTCAGAGGAAGAGTTCGGCAGTCGCCTTTCCTGCACTCCCTTCCTTCGATTTTTGAACTCGGGAGTGGGGGGGCTAGTGTTGGGGATAAATTCCGCTCCAGTCGAAGTCTAGCTCGATACCCAGCCTAATGCAACCAGTAGCCGCAGAAGGGCTTCGGCAGACGAGCTTCAACCGAACTCCCAGCGGTCGAGCTTCTTCCAGCAGGTCAAACTAGTTAGCCGTCGAGCTTCTTCCGAGCTCCCAGCGTCAAGACCGAATCCATCCAGCCGGCCAAACTACTTAGCGGTCGAGCTCCTGGAATCCCAGCATCCGAGCTCCTTCGAACCCGTTCAGCTGGCCGAACTGCTTAGCAATCGAGCTCCTTGGACTCCAAGCAGCCAGACTTTAACGGAATTCTCCAGCGGCCAAACTTCTTAGCGGTCGCCCCCTCGACCGAACTCCCTAAGCAGTCGTCACTCGATCTTGCCGAACTGCTTAGCGATCGAGCTCCTTGAACTCTCAAGCGTCAGTCGTCACTCGGTCTCGTCGAACTGCTTAGCGATCGAGCTCCTTGAACTCTCAAGCGTCCAAGCCTCAGCCGAAGTCCAACAGCCGGCTGAACTCCCAAACGGCCGAGCTTCAGATTCTCAGCGGTCGAACTCTTCAGCGGACGAGCCTAGCTGCATACCTCCAGCTAGACGCCCATGGGAGCCGAACTCCCTCCTATCTTCCTCTTCAGGAGCCCGAACTCCTCCAAAATGGGCACACGACGAAGACCTTCAACCCTTCATTTGGCAAGCTCTGCAGCCATCACCATCAGTCCGTCGTAGGCGATAGCGATCCATTGTCAGGCAGCGATGGCTGTCACCATCAATCCACCGCACACAGCACCATCCTGTGAGACTGACTCCACCGAACCTCGAGTGGTCCGCTAGCACGCGGCAGCAGTTGTCACCATCAAGCTCCGCTATAAAAAGGACCCTCCCGACACGCTAAGGCTAAGCTCTCTGACCTCTATTCTCTCTGAGCTCTCCTCTTCTTCTCTAAGCTTCGGAACTCATTCCAAGCACTCCATTCCTATTGGCCAAAAACTGACTTGACCGTCGGAGGGCCCTACCGGAGCCACCCCCCATCGGCTCCAGACGGAACCTTGTTTTGTAGGTCCTCGGTGGCGACCTCATCGGCCTCCACTCTGGCTACCTCCGACGACGACCAGTTTCTGTACCAGTACTTTCGATTGCAGCATTCATCGATATACCCTTCTTGTCTGTATGATAGGATCAAAAGATGGTGCTATGAGTGGGCATCACCCTCCTCTCTCGTCAGCTATAACAATGGATCGATTTATTAAAAATATATAAAAAAAATATTAATTTAATTTATAAATTAAAATTCAGAATTTATTATCTCTCTATGCACACGACTAGCCATAGACTCACCATCGAGAGTGTGCGTGTACTCCTGAGTTGCTCGATTCTTTTGATTCTGACGAAAGGCAGCTTAAAAAATATTTAAATAAATAATAAGTATTAAAAAGTATTTAAATATAATTATTAATATATCAAAAAATTAAAAATTAAATCTGAAACTCCTAGCTCCTTCAATGCCTAACCATTTCCTTCCATTGATTCGGGGGACAGTTCTGAATCCAAGAAATAAGCTCCTCCAAAGTATCCCGTCGATGCTCGAGTCACTCTCTATAAAGCTTGACATTGTAGTTCTGGTACAACTTTCCAATGTTCTTCAATCGGACATCTCGAGCCCTCTCATGATCTGAAAAGTTATACCTCCTCTTCACAAAGTTATCAGAAGTTAGTTATAAAATTATTCTAATCAAACATAGTGTACATATATTAAATGCATTAATATAATTAAAATATACTTATCCATATTTTCTTCCATACTCAGTCTCTGACACCAGCGTCCATCAATCGCCAGTCTACGGGCAGTACTGGAATGATGTTAGACTGCCTCATAAGTCCTTCAAAAAAAAAATGCATATCCCACACGGCCTTTTCAACTAGTCTTCCCTCTCGATTGTACCCTACCATCATCTGATGCTGGCAGTTCCACACATGCGGCATGCGTGTGGGATCGTAAAATTTTCTACTAGATGATGCACTTGCAATAAAAATATATTATGCAAATGTATAAGAGTGTACAGTAACTATACAAATAAATAAATAAATAAATAATTTAATAAAAATATATACTCATCAATGGATGGAGCATGTGCCGAAGATATGGCTGATGGTGGAGGCTCAGATATCGATGGAAAAATATATATCGATAGAGAAGTAGATGCCAGTGGTGCTTGGGCAGCCGATGCAGAGGTAGATGGAGTATATGGTGACAGCGACTCAGATGCGGAGCTCTATGTAGCCCGCTGAGGGATGGGATGAAAGCTAAATGGTGTTTCGATGCCATCATGACTTGTAATGTTAATGGACATTAATCAATATAACATATTGAACAATAATATTAATAGAGTATCAATAAATAAACTCTAACTAACTAAAGTTTATTTAAATCTTACCATACTTTTATATCATGCTCTGTTGATAGAAAAGGTCAAGCAAGAATGTGACATCGAGCTTGGCATTGTATAGTAATGCTGCTTACCAAAGCACGTATTTAGTAGGAGAAATAAGCAGTATCTAGAAAATATTGCATTGAAAATCAATATTAAGATTTGTAACTCTGTTATAAGTTCATTTTGGTTAATTTAGATGATTGTTCTTTCTGATATATCTACATGGATAGGTTGAGCTCATCGTAGACATCCGAGAAATTACAATGCATGACATGAAAAAATTTATGAATAATATCAATTTAATAATTTAAAATATAATATTAAATTATGAATATATTTTAATTTATTAATAAAATAATAAATAATTTATAAATAATATAATAAATTTAATATTATATTCATTAAGTATAAAAAATCACATCAATTAACATGCTAGCAATTCAAGTCATATAATATATATGCTTAGAAAAATAAATCAATAAAAAATTTAAGAAACATAAATCAATAAATTAATTAATAAATTAATTAGTAAATAAATCAATAAAAATAGTGGAGCCAAAGGGTATCGATGAAGGCGGTCAATGACGGAATGGGGCTAAAGCCGATGGTGGGGTGGGTGGGGTGCAGGACCAAAGGGGGCCAACGGTAGGATGGGTCGGTGGTGGGGTGCGGCCAAAGGGGGCAGCAAGGTGGGTGCATGGTCGGGGCCATGGGAGGTAGGGCCAAAGGGGGCCGACGGTGGGGCCAGCGGGGTAGGCCGATGACAGGATAGGGTGTAGGGCCAGGATCGAGGGAGGCAGGGCCCGTAGTGATGCTAGAGGGAAGGGATCGATGGGGCTAAGGGAGGGGGCAGTGGCGAAGGGAGGGAGCCGACGCGGGACTGAGAGAGGAAGGGAGCTAGAGCCGAAGGAAGCCGAGGGATGGGTGGAGGGAGTCAGAGCCGGCAGTGGAGTAGAGGGAGGGGGTGATGGCGAGCGGGCTGGCTTGAGGTGGTAGCTAGGGCATGGGTAGCCAAGGCGAGAAGAGAGAAAGAGAGAGAGAAAGGAAGGTGGGCAGGGAGGCGGCCAATGATGGAGCAGGTCGGTGGAGAGGTTGGCAGCAGAGAGGGTAGCTATGGCTCGGGTAGAGAGGAGAGAGAGAGTGGAGACCGAAAAGATGAAAAAATTAGCATAAAAATTTTTTTATGCCAGACCTATGGCAGCGATTTTCGAAACTACTGCAATACCACTGCCATAGTTCTATTACAGCGGTTATTATATAATCGCTGTTGTTGGGGATAAATCCCGCTCCTGCCAAAGTCCGACTCGACGCTCAGCCTAATGTAACCAGTAGCCGCAGAAGAGCTTCGGCAGATGGACTTCAGCCAAACTCCCAGTGGCCGAGCTTCTTCCAGCAGGCCGAACTAGTCAGCTTTCGAGCTTCTTTCGGACTCCCAGCGTCGAGACCGAACTTCTTGGGCGGCCGAACTCCTTCGGACTCCCCACGGTCGAAGGCCCCACGGTCGAACTCCTTCGGACCGACTCCAACGGTCGAGCTCCAACGAAGTCCTCCAGCGGTCGAACTCCTCAGCGGACGAGCCTTAGCCGAACTACTTAGCAACCAAAGTCCTTCAATCGGGCCTCAGTCGAGCTTCTTTGGACCTCTCAGCGGTCGAACTTCTCGACAATCATCCCTCGATCGAACTCTACAGATGGCCGACCCTTCAGCTAGCCGAACTCCCCCAGCCTTTCCTTCTGCCGGACTCTCCTATGAGATGAATTATCGCCATCAGTCTGCGATGGATGACGAAACCAGACGACATGACTACCACCTCTGGCAACGCTACTCCCTAACGATGTCTTCCTCTCCATACCGAACTCCATGCGGCCCACGACTTGCCAGTATGGCCGTCACCGACCGCCTGACGACACCTTCCTCTCCGTACTGAACTCCATGCGATGGTATGGCTGTCGCCATCAACTAAGCTCCACCTATAAAGGACCCTCCAGATACGCCAAGGCTAAGCTCTCTGACCTCTAGTCTCTCTGAGCTCTCCTCTTCTTCTCCAAGCTCCGGAACTCATTCCGAGTACTCCATTCCTGTTGGCCAAAAACTGACTTGATCGTCGGAGGGTCCTGTCGGAGCCACCCCCCCACCAATTCCGGATGGGACTTTATTTTGCAGGTCCCCGACGGCGACCTCAGCGGCCTCGACTCCGGCGACCTCCGGCGACGACGAGTTTCTGCACCAATAGATTGGCGCTAGAAGGAGGGCCTTGAACCTTCGAGGTTTCCTTATTCTTAAAGGAGTGCTCGATGACTCTTCTCTTCCCTCTCTGGAGATCTCCCTTTTCTCTCTCGAAGAGAAAATACCCTCAGGAGAGCTTCGACTCGGCGATTGGCGCCTTGTGCGTCGGGTACGTCTGCTCCCGCTGCAGCTCCGATAGCCCAGGCTCCACTCGAAGCCACCGCAGATGTAGAGCAGTCCTGGACGTGCTCGCAGCCCCACCGAGATGATACAGGCCGCGTGACAACCTCGTGCAGATACTTTACTAGCAAGCCCGCCATGAGGATGCGAGGAACTGGCCTTGAGGGGGAGCGTTTGGGCATACCAATCGCATTTGGGAAGGAGAAACGGAGAGTCGAACTTCTCTCACGGAAGGCCTTGTGGGAAAGCGGAGAGAAGTTCGGCTTAAGCGAGGTCGAACCCCCACTCGAGTCCATCATCGAGGAAGCCCCGACAGAGGGGCATGGACATCCTCGGGAGAAGGTTTGGAAAGGAGGCGGAATGAAGTTCGGCCGCGTCCAAGGAGGTGAAGTGAAGTTCGGCAACGTCCACAACCTTCCAGCGCAAGGAAAGCCGAACTCCACCTCGAAGAAAAGCTGAACTTTCCTTCGAGGCTCCTCATTCGAGTGAAGTTCGACGCAAGCGAGAATGGACAAAGTTTGACGGGAGCAAGGCCTAACTCTCTTTGAAGCTCATCGACGAAGTTCGGCGTAAGTGAGGCCGAACTCCACCTTGAAGCTCATCAGCTCATCAGCTCACCGATGAAGTTCTCTCGTGGAATGAAGTTTGGTGGAAGGCCGAACTCCTCAGCTCATCATCGAAGTAAAGTTCGGCACAAACAAGGGCGGAGCAAAGTTCCCCCATGGAATAAAGTTTGGCACAGGCAAGGGTGGAGAAAAGTTTCCCATGGAATGAAGTTCGGCACAAACGAGGGTGGAGGAAAGTTCTCCCGTAGAATGAAGTTCGGCGGAAGGCCGAACTCCTCAGCTCATCATCGAAGTGAAGTTCGGCACAAACACGGGCGGAGTAAAGTCCCCACGAAATGAAGTTCGGCAAAAGCCAGGGCGGAGCAAAATTCTCCCACGGAATGAAGTTCGGCACAAACGAGGGCGGAGGAAAGTTCTCCCACGGAATGAAGTTCGGCGGAAGGCCGAACTCCTCAGGTCATCATCGAAATAAAGTTCGGCAAGGCCGAACTCTCCCTTTGAAGCTCATCAATGAAGTTCGGCGCAAGTGAGGCCGAACTCCATCTTAAAGCCTACCATCACAGTAAAGTTCGGCGCAAGCAGTGGCGGAACGAAGTTCTCCCACGAATGAAGTTCGGCATAAGGAGGCCGAACTCCGCAGCAGATCACCCAAATGAAGTTCGGACCGCGCTCGAGACCGCCCCAGGGGCGATCGAGGCCGAACTCCCCCTCGAGTACGTCGCTACAACGAATTCACGGGAGGTGCAATAAAATTCGGGCAAGCAAAGCCGACCCCCTCCCTGCGAGCAAGGAAGTCCGGACAAAGAAGCATGAAGTTCTCCTACGGAAAGTTTTGCGGGAAAGCGGAATGAAGCTCCGCGCAAGCGAAGCCCGAACTTCTCGAGCTCACTACAAAGGAAGCCCCGATAGAAGGGCGCGAAGAAATCCTCCTCCCGAAAGGTTCCGCAACTACGACCCGCTCCTCTAACTCGAATTCTCGGCGAAGTTAAGAGCCAGCCGCCAAGACCTGAAGGACTACGGCCTCCCCAAACGTGCGCGATCGAAGCAAGTAAAGCCCCTACCATCGCGACCACGGCCACGACACTGAGGAATACGTTCAGCTCCAAGACGAGATTGAAGAGCTCGTCAAAATGGGACGACGGGATAAATTCCTCCGACGCCAGTCTGAAGCAGGAGAAGATCGGCTAAAGGCGCTGCCGTAACTAGAAAAGACAAGAAGGTCGGCCGCCTCGCGGCGTCATCAACGCCACCCCGGGGAGGAGCTAGGAGCTAGCTACATCGGCGATTCGTCGTCTCCCAGCGACAAAGTCAAGAGAAGCATGCTCCAAATTAAGGAGGCCAGCATGTAATAGAGGAGGTCGTCTGGATGGGACTTCGCTGCCCGAGGAGAACTCAGAGGAACAACACCCCGACGACCCTCAAACGAAAATGTGCTGCGAGTGGCTTCCCCTCGGTAAAATTCTCCCCTCTCAATAATATTATTTCTGGATGCGAAAACTATGCGATGACAGGGAAGAAGCAAGCGAAAATAGCCCGTTAGGAACAGGAGGAGAACCTCGTCCTAGCGTGAGCAAAGTCGAAGGCCCCATCCACAAAGGACGGGATGGGGGGAGAAGCACGGACGACGGTCCAAAGGTGCCCCCACAGCCTGTTAGGAATAGGAGGAGAACCTCATCCTAGCGTGAGCAAAGTCGAAGGCCCCGTTCACAAAGGACGGGATGGGGGGAGAAGCACGGACGACGGTCCATGTGCCCCCACAGCCTGTTAGGAACAGGAGGAGAACCTCGTCCTAGCGTGAGCAAGGTCGGAGGCCCCGTTCGCAAAGGACGGGATGGGGGGAGAGGCGAGGACGACGGTCCCCATGTGCCCCCACAGCCCGTTGGGAACAGGAGGAGAACCTCGTCCTAACGCGAGCAAGGTCGAAGGCCTCGTTCACCTAAAACGAGATGGGGGGAGAGGCGAGGACGACGGTCCCCATGTGCCCCCACAGCCCGTTAGGAACAGGAGGAGAACCTCGTCCTAAGCGTGAGCAAGGTCGAAGGCCCCGTTCACAAAGGACGGGATGGGGGGAGAGGCGAGGACGACGGTCCCCATGTGCCCCCACAGCCCGTTGGGAACAGGAGGAGAACCTCGTCCTAACGCGAGCAAGGTCGAAGGCCTCGTTCACCTAAAACGAGATGGGGGGAGAGGCGAGGACGACGGTCCCCATGTGCCCCCACAGCCCGTTGGGAACAGGAGGAGAACCTCGTCCTAACGCGAGCAAGGTCGAAGGCCTCGTTCACCTAAAACGAGATGGGGGGAGAGGCGAGGACGACGGTCCCCATGTGCCCCCACAGCCCGTTGGGAACAGGAGGAGAACCTCGTCCTAACGCGAGCAAGGTCGAAGGCCTCGTTCACCTAAAATGAGATGGGGGGAGAGGCGAGGACGACGGTCCCCATGTGCCCCCACAGCCCATTAGGAACAGGAGGGGAACCCCGTCCTGACGTGAGCAAGATCCGAGACCGAGCCTCAAAGTCTACGGCAAGCTCCGCTGCAGGAGATGAGATCGCCCCCGAGCGACCGCGACAACCTCGGCCGCGGAAGAGGAGGTCTCCCCCGAGTCAACTTCAGCTGATGGAGACAATGTCACCCCCGAGGAGCTCAACTCCGACCTCGACCACAGGAGGCGAGATTTACTTCGGCTTCAACATCAGCTTCATCGACTTTAGCTGGGAACGAGTTCCATTCCAACTCCAAACATCAATTGGAGATGAGGTCTCCCCCAAGCCTCAGCTTCAACTTCAGCGTCAACCTTGGCTGGAGAAGAGACCTCCCCCGAGCTTCAGCTGCGACAAACGCGGGGCCTGGAAGAAGACTTCGGCAGTCGCCCGTTTTGGTACTCCCTTCCTTCGAATTTCGAACTCGGGAGTGGGGGGACTACTGTTGGGGATAAATCCCGCTCCTGCCGAAGCCCGGCCCGACGCTCAGCCTAATGTAACCAGTAGCCGCAGAAGACGGGCTTCAGCCGAACTCCCAGCGGTCGAGCTTCTTCCAGCAGGCCGAACTGGTCAGCTTTCGAGCTTCTTTCGGACTCCCAGCATCGAGACCGAACTTCTTGGGCGGCCGAACTCCTTCGGACTCCCCACGACCGAACTCCTTCGGACCGACTCCAACGACCGAGCTCCAACGAAGTCCTCTCAGCGGCCGAACTCCTCAGCGGACGAGCCTTAGCCGAACCAACTTAGCAACCGAAGTCCTTCAACCGGGCCTCAGCCGAGCTTCTTCGGGCCTCTCAGCGGTCGAACTCCTCGGCAATCGTCCCTCGGCCGAACTCTACAGATGGCCGACCCTTCAGCCAGCCGAACTCCCCCAGCCTTCCCTTCTGTCAAACTCTCCTATGAGATGAATTATCGCCATCAATCTACGACGAGCGACGAAACCAGACGACATGGCTACCACCTCTGGCAATGCCACTCCCTGACGATGCCTTCTTCTCCGTACCGAACTCCATGTGGCCCACGACTTGCCAGTATGGCCGTCACCGACCGCCTGACGACACCTTCCTCTCCGTACCGAACTCCATGCGACGGTATGGCTGTCGCCATCAACTAAGCTCCGCCTATAAAGGATCCTCTAGATACGCCAAGGCTAAGCTCTCTGACCTCTAGTCTCTCTGAGCTCTCCTCTTCTTCTCCAAGCTCCGGAACTCATTCCGAGCACTCCATTCCTGTTGGCCAAAAACTGACTTGACCGTCGGAGGGTCCTGTTGGAGCCACCCCCCCACCGATTCCGGATGAGATTTTATTTTGCAGATCTCCGACGGCGACCTCAGCAGCCTCGACTCCGACGACCTCCGACGGCGACGAGTTTCTGCACCAACAGCTGTCATTTGGTTTATAGTAGCGGTTATTAACCACTACAATAGAACATATAACAGTGGTTGGCAGAAATCGCTGCCATAGATCTATTACAGCGGTTATTGTATAATCGCTATCATTTGGTTTATAGCAGCGGTTATCAACCACTGTAATAGAACCTTTAGTAGTGATTTTTGCCAACCACTGCTATAGATGCTAATATAAATTTTTTATATTTTTTTAAATATGATATAATTTTAGAATTTAAAATTTATCTTCACTGTTCATTATCTAAATAATTATCATTACAATATCATCACAAAAGACTGTCTCGATCTAATAGCTCTAGCTATGTCGATCGATAAAATTTGATTTCAACGACCATGAAAGATCGCATGATGATCTGATGGATAAAGACCACCGATTGATCCAAAATCTTATAATGATGATCTCGATGATGTTTGTAGTATATTATCAAAATCTTACTTTAATCAAATATCATGATCATGGTCAATCTAGCACTGAATGATTTTGGACGTTAAATAAAAAACGTGTAATCAAAAGGCCAAATAATATCTGATTAATAGATAATTTTTTAGATAATTGATCTTTGCTACTAATTTAATTATTTGTATGGTAGTGATCATAAAATTCAAATCATGTTTATATGAACTATCCATGTTAAACATATCTTACAAAAGCACAAGCATAATTATATAAGACCCTTAAGAATGAGTACCATGAAATATATAGTTTTGGATCGTTCATATATACGCGGTTTGAATTTTATAATCACCATCATATAAATGATCAAAATAGTATCTAAAATTATTTATCTAAAAAATTACCTCATAATCGAGCACTATTTGGCCTTTTGATCATCATTTTTTATTTAACATCTGAAATCATCCCGTGCTAGATTGATCATGATAATAATGTCTTATTAAAGTAAGATTTTGATAGTATGTTACAAACATTATCGAGATCATCATTATAAATTTTTGAATCAATCAATGATCTTTATCTATCAGATCATCATACGGTCATTCGTAGCCATCAAAATTAAATTTTATCGATCAACATAGCAAGGACTATCAGATCGAAGGGATCTTTTGTGATGATACTCTAACGATAATTATTTAGATAATGAATAGTAAAAATGGGCTTTAAATTTTAAAATCATACCATATTCAAGAAAAAATATGAAAAAATTTATATTATGTATCTATAGTAGTGGTTATAGGTAACCGCTGCCATACATAGGATCTATAATAGCGGTTACATATAGCCGCTGCTATAGATCCAATCTATGGCAGCGGTTCTATGTAACCATTGCCATGAGTCCTTCATTGATTGAATATATAGTGGCGGTTGACTAACTGCTGCAATAAATTGAATCTTTGGTAGCGATTAAGCATAACTGCTGCTATATATTTGATCTAATGTAGCGGTTTATCTATAGCAGCGATTTTGCATAACTGCTACCATAGGTCAATCTATTATAGTAATTTTGCATAATCGCTGCCATAGGTCCTATCTATGATAGCGGTTAGGTATAACCGCTACCTTAGATCTTATGACAATAATTTTCAAAATTGCTACAATAGTTTGCACTGTCGTAGTTCCATTCTATAGTAGTGAATGGTTTATACCCAATTTTCATAAAGGATCAAAGTTTTTCATTTAGATTTTGAGGGAGAATATTTTTCAAATAAGTTTTGTAACTTTCTGTCTTTTGAAGGGATAATCTCTCAGTTGTCTTGCACTCACACCCTCCAATAGAATGGTCTAGCAAAAACAAAACATAGATACATTATTGAAATAACTCACACCCATCTTTTATCTTCAGGACTTTCCAAATATTTTTGGAGAGAAACTATACTAACTACTGTTTATAGTATAAATCGGCTCCCTAGTACTAGTATAGGAATGATCTCTCTTTTCTTTAAGTTATTTGGCAAACATCCAATTATCTTAGATCCTTTGGGTGTGCTTGTTTTGTTCTACTTCCTCCAAATGAAAAAGATAAATTTTTTGCTTATTCCTTCTTAGGTTATGGAATAGAATAAAAAGGTTGTCGATGTTTCGATCCTAAAACCAATCGCTTGTGCATCTCACAAAATATGGTATTTTGGGAATACAATCCTTTCACAAAGCTCTTTGATTTCAACTCTCAACAATCATCTCAGCCTGTAATACTTGAAATGGATAACAGTATCTTTATAGATGATGATCCATTATAGGCTGATCCTATTGAGACCCTCACGACTGTTGCACTAGTACCTCCAGTTTCAATAGTTGAACGATGATATCCTCAATGATAACGTACATCTAATGTATATCTCACTGGGTATGATACCTCTTTCATTTCCACTTTACTTTCTTATCATGAGCCTAAATTCTACCTCGAAGCATCCACTAATTCTCTTTGGCAAAAAGCTATTAAGAAAGAATTTATGTCCTTGCACAAAACCATACATGGGATCTTACAAAATTACCTCTACATAAAATAGCTATTGGATGTAAGTGGATCTTCAAGATCAAAACTCATTCAGATGAATCTATTGAGCACTACAAAGCTCGTCTAGTGGCGAAAGGCTACAATCAGGAACATGGCATTGACTATGAAGAAACTTTTGCTCTAGTTGCCCGACTGACATCTATTCAAGCCCTTCTTGTAGTAGCTTCCATACGATAATAAAAGCTTCATCAGATGGATATGTTAAAAATATATTTCTTTATAGCCATCTTGAGGAAGAGGTATATATGACCCCACTACCTAGAGTATCTCACTAATCTAATGAAGTATGTCATCTTCGTCAAGCACCATATGGGCTTAAACAAGCACTAAGAGCATGGTTCTCCAAGTTCAACTCTATCATTTCATCTTTTGGCTTTATTCAAAGCTCATATGATTCTGCATTGTTTATTCGAAAAACTAATAAAGGCATCATCTTATTATTGTTTTATGTTGATGACATGGTCATAACAGAAAATGACTCTAAGGGTATCTTGAAATTGAAGGCTTCACAGCATAGCAAATTTGAAATGAAAGATCTGGGCTCTCTTGGCTATTTTTTAGGACTTGAAATCACTACTCAATCCTCCGACCTAATTCTTTCTCAAATTAAATATGCTTTTGATCTTATAACTCGTGCAGGGTTAACTGGTGATAAAATAATCATAATACCCTTAGAAGTCAATATCAAACTTGGTACAAATGATGGTAAACCTCTTAACAATCCTACACTCAATAGAGAACTTGTTGGTGGGTTAATATATCGGACCCAACTCAACCTAATATAGCTCATACAGTTTATATTGTTAGCCAATTCATTGCCAAACCTCACACTGGTCACTATGCAGTAGTTCTTTATATCATTTGCTACTTAAAGGGTCATCTCTTTTAGGACAATCTTTTATCATGCACCTCTAACTTTAGTTGCGTGCTTATAGTAATGTAGACAGGACTGGCAACATTAATGATTGATGATCTACAACCAGCTATTGCATCCTTCTTGATGATTCCTTAATCTCATGGAGTTGCAAGAAGCAAGCAACCATCTTTCACTCACACATCGAAGTAGAATATCTCATCTGGCTTCATTGACTGGTATTTAAAATGGGAGTTCCTCAAGATAGCTTAACTCCATTATTTTGTGATAACAAGAATGCCCTTTAAATTGCTTATAATGAAGTCTTTCATGAATCCACAAAGCATATTGACATTGATTGCCACTTCACTCGTCAGCATGTTCGTCAAGAAACTGTTATGCTCAGCCATATCCCTTCTTTGGCTCAACTTGTTGACTTATTTACGAAACAGCATCTTGGCTCTCATCTTTCTGCATTATGTTCCAAACTCAATATGGTTTCTTACCAAAACTCATCTTGAGTTTGCAGGACGGTGCTGGATATAGTAAATTCCTATTTTGGTAAAAACCAAATCATAATTAAATTTTTTCTAATGTACATTTCTTTTTTATTCCTTCCTATAGTCTATTTATATGATATAAACCATGTACAAAAAATTTTAATCAATACAATTGAATTTTACTTTTTTTTTCATATATTTTGTCACCCGCCTACAATTAAAAAATAAACAAATTCCCTCCTACCATATGGTTGGGAGATTTTATTACATGCTGGAGCCACACAGCAGTTATAACATTCTACCATCCATGATTATGCACATTTAGGTGAAGAATTTTGATAGGCAACAAAAGAACTGCAGATGATATGCCTCAGATACAACCTTGATGCGATCATTTGAACCGATCAACAGCAGCTTGCCACGTAGTCTCCACTAAGATACTGTAAAGTAATTTATATCTCCAATAGGCAATAATCATAGCTTATTCTATGACTGTGCATAGTTAAGCTTCATGACACAAAATTATTTGCTTTGCGCAAAAAAAAAGTATATATTTTGTATCAAAAGAAAGTTGTTTTTTTTTTTTTAAAAAAAAAAAGAAAACTGAAGAATTCTGATAAGATTATCGAACGCTGAAAAGATTTGTCAAGTGTTGTTTATTATCGAGGAGTAACTACTAGTTAAAAGACCTTGGCTCCATATCACCCTCACTCAAATTTTCAACCAGGTATGCATCTCTAAAAAATAAAAAACACATTCGCGAATCAATGAGGCAACGCCTGAATCATACCACTTTTAATAAGCCAAAGCCTGACACTTTTGAAGGAATTGTTGTGCCTTGCCTGTGAGCTGACATCTCCTTGATTTGATGTGTTGATGCAGAAATTGATCGTCACCGGAATCCACTGGAGTGGAGGCCGATGAGATCGCCGTCAGGACCTGCAAAATAAAGTTCCGTCTGGAGCTGATGGGGGATGGCTTCGGTAGGACCCTCCGACGATCAAGTTAGCTCTGACCAATAGGAATGGAGTACTTGGAATGAGTTCCGAAGCTTGGAGGAGAAGAGGAGAGCTTAGAGATCAGAGAGATTAGCGTATCTGGAGGGTCCTTTTTATAGCGGAGCTTGATGGTGACAGCTGCAGCCGCATGCTGGCGGGCCGCTCGAGGTTCGATAGAGTCAGTCTCACGAAAAGGTGCCGTTTGCGGCGGATTGATGGTGACAGCCATCGCCGCCTGATAGCGGATCTTTATCGCTTGCGACGGACTGATGGTGATGGCTGTAGAACCAGCCAAATGAAGGGTTGAAGGCCTTCGTCGCGTGTCCATTTTGGAGGAGTTTGGACTCCCGAAGAGAAAGCTTGGAAAGAGTTCGGCTCTTCTGACCAATAGGAATGGAGTACTTGGAATGAGTTCCGAAGCTTGGAGGAGAAGAGGAGAGCTTAGAGATCAGAGAGATTAGCGTATCTGGAGGGTCCTTTTTATAGCGGAGCTTGATGGTGACAGCTGCAGCCGCATGCTGGCGGGCCGCTCGAGGTTCGATAGAGTCAGTCTCACGAAAAGGTGCCGTTTGCGGTGGGTTGATGGTGACAGCCATCGCCGCCTGATAGCGGATCTTTATCGCTTGCGACGGACTGATGGTGATGGCTGTAGAACCAGCCAAATGAAGGGTTGAAGGCCTTCGTCGCGTGTCCATTTTGGAGGAGTTTGGACTCCCGAAGAGAAAGCTTGGAAAGAGTTCGGCTCTTCTAGGTGTCTGGCTGGAGGTACGCAGCTAAGGCTTGGCCGCTGGGGAGTTCGGTAGGAGCTCGATCGACCGAAGAGGGTATCAGGGAGGAGTCCGGCTTCTGAAGAAGTCTGTCCAAAGGGTGTCTGGGGTGAGTCCAGCTCCTGAAGAAATCCATCCGAAGGAAAAGCTTGGAGGGAGTTCGGCTCCCGCAGGCGCCTGGCTGTAACGACATAGAGAGAGTTCGGCTCTTGCGGGAGTATGACTGAAGCTCGACGGTTAAGTTCGGCTAGAGCCCGGCTGCTGGGAGTCCAAGGAGCTCGACCGCTAAGTAGCTCGACCGGCTGAAGGGGTTCGATCCTGATGCTGGGAGTCGGAAGGAGCTCGGCGGCTGGAGAGTCAGAAGGAGCTCAGCAGCTAAGTAGTTCGACCGACTGAATGGGTTAGAAGAAGCTCGACCGCTGGGGGTTCGGCTGAAACTCGTCTGCTGAAGCTCTTTTGCGGCTACTGGTTGCGTTAGGCTGAGCATCAAACTAGACTTCCGCGGGAGCGGGGTTTATCCCCAACACTAGCCCCCCCACTCTCGAGTTCGAAAATCGAAGGAAAGAAGTGCAGGAAAGGCGACTGCCGAAGTCTTCCTCTGAGCCCCGTGCTAGTCCAGATCGAAGCTCGGGGGAGATCTCATCCCCAGCTAAAGTTGATACCGAAGTTGAAGCCCGGGGAAGATTCCATCTCCAACCGAGGTTGAGGGAGGCTTCGTCCGCTGCGATCGAAGTTGGAGGTTGAGCTCCTCGAGGCGACATTATCTCCTACAGTCGAGGTTGTCTCCGATCTTATCTCTGGCCGAAGTTGAAGTTGAAGTTCTCCAACCGAGGTTGGCTCGATCGCTTGGGGGAGATCTGATCTCAGACGAGATTGTCTCCGATCCTATCTCTGGCCGAAGTAGAAGTTGAAGTTCTCCAGCCGAGGTTGGCCCGGTCGCTCGGGGGAGATCTGATCTCAGGACGAGGTTGTCTCCGATCTTATCTCTGATCGAAGTGAAAGTTGAAGCTCTCCAGCCGAGGTTGGCCCGGTCGCTCGGGGGAGATCTTATCTCCTTTGGCCGAGGTTGATGCGGGCGCTCGCGTTAGGATGAGGTTCTCCTCCTGTTCCTAATGGGCTATAGGGGCACACTCGGACCATCGTCCGTCTCCCTCATCTCGTCTAAGGTGAACGAGGCCTTCGACTTTGCTTACGTTAGGACGAGGTCCTCCTCCTATTTTCTAACGGGCTGTGGGGGCACATTCGGACCGTCGTCCGTCTCTCCCCATCTCGTCTAAGGTGAATGAGGCCTTCGACTTTGCTCGCATTAGGACGAGGTCCTCCTCCTGTTCCTAACGGGCTGTGGGGGCACATGCGGACCTGTCGTCCGACCTCTCCCCCATCTCGTCCTATGTGAACGAGGCCTTCGACTTTGCTCGCGTTAGGATGAGGTTTTTCCTCCTGTTCCTAACGGCTGTGGGGGCACATACGGACCGTCGTCCGAGCCTCTCCCTCCATCTCGTCCTTTGTGAATGAGGCCTTCGACTTTGCTCGCATTAGGATGAGGTCCTCCTCCTATTTCTGATGGGCTATGGGGGCACATGCGGACCATCGTCCGAGCCTCTCCCTCTATCTCGTCTAAGGTGAACGAGGCCTTCGACTTTACTCGTATTAGGACAAGGTCCTCCTCCTGTTCCTAACGGGCTATGGGGGCACATGCGGACCGTCGTCCGAGCCTCTCCCCCCATCTCATCTAAGGTGAACGAGGCCTTCGCTCGGAAGAGATCTTATCTCTAGCCGAGGTTGTCCACGGTCGCTCGGGAGAGATCTTATCTTTGGCCGAGATTGACTCGGTTGCTCGGAAGAGATCTTATCTCTAGCCGAGGTTGTCCACGATCGCTCGGGAGAGATCTTATCTCTGGTCGAGGTTGTACCGAGCACTCGGGGGAGATCTTATCTCCTGCGGCCGAGCTTTCCTCAGGGGAGATCTTATCTCCTGCAGTCGAGGTTTCCTCGGGGGAGATCTTATCTCCTACAGCTGAGGTTGTTGCTCGCGTTAGGACGAGGTTCTCGTCCTATTCCTAATGCGGCAATCATTGACTGCTTCTTCCCTGTCATCGCATGATTTTCGCATCCAAAAATGATATTATTGAAAGGAAAGAATTTTGTGGAAAGAAAGTTACTGGCAGCACATCCCCAAATTCTATGTTTCAGGGTCGTGGTAGCATTGTTCCTCCATGTTCTCTCCGACAATAAGTCCCTGGTCGGACGACCTCCTCTATCTCATGCTGGCCTTCTCAATTTGGAGCAAGCACTTGGCTTTATCATTGGGAGCCGACGAATCGCCGATGTACCAAGCTCCTCCTCGGGGTAACGTTGATGACGCCGTGAGACGGCCGACCTTGTAGTTTCTGGTTACGGCAGTGCTCTTAGCCGATCTTCTCCTATCGAAGGAATTTACCCAGCCGCTCTTTCCTGACGAGCTCCTCAATTTCGTCTCGCAGCTGGATGCATTCCTCAGTGTCGTGGCCGTGGTCACGATGGTAAAGGCAGTACTTGCTTCGATCGCGCTTATTTTGGGAAGACCATAATCCTTCTGATCTTGACAGCTGGTTCCTAACTTCGGTGAGAATCTGAGTTCGAGGAGCGTTAAGGGGGGCGTAGTCGCGGAACCTTTCGGAAGGAGGGCTTCTTTGCGCCCCTCTATCGGGATTTCCTCGGTGGTGAGCTCGAGAAGTTCGGGCCCGCCTGCTTTCGAATGGAGTCCGTGAGCGCGGTCGAACTTCATTCCATTTCTTTGGAAAACCTGCGGGAGAACTTCATGCCACTTCGTCGGGGCTTCCTTGGAGTCATACTCGAGAGGGAGTCCTCGCTTGCCCTGGGGCGGTTGTGAGCTCGGCCGAACTTCATCTCACCTCATGTGAAATCTTTGTAGGGGGCTTCCTTGGTGACGTACTCGAGCGGGAGTTCGGCCTTGCGTGCGCCGAACTTCATTTCGATGACGAGCTTCGAGGTAAAGTTCGGCCTCACTTGCGTCGAACTTCGCTCCGCTTTTCCGCGAAAGCTTCCGCGGGAGGACTTCATGCCCCTTTGTCGGGGCTTCCTTGATGATGAGCTTCGAGACGGAGTTCGACCTCACTTGCGCCGAACTTCATTCCGCTTTCCCATGAGACCTTCCATGGGAGAACTTCGTGCTGCCTTTGTCCGGACTTTCTTGAGGATGAGCTCGACGGGAGCTCGCCTTTCCTCATGCCGGACTTCATTCCAAATCTTCATTTTGCTTTCCCGCGAGACCCTCCACGGGAGAACTCCCTGCTGCTTTTGTCCGGACTTCCTTGAGAATGAGCTCGAGGGGAGCTCGGCTTTCCTCGCACCGAACTTCATTCCACTTTTCCGTGAGACCCTCCATGGGAGAACTTCCTGCTACTTTTTTTCGGACTTCCTTGAGGACGAGCTCGAGGGGAGCTCGGCTTTCCTCATACCGGACTTCATTCCGAATCGTCATTCCGCTTTTCCGCGAGACCCTCCGCGGGAGAACTCCCTGCTGCTTTTGTCCGGACTTCCTTGAGGACGAGCTCGAGGGGAGCTCGGCTTTCCTCACACCGAACTTCATTCCGCTTTTCCGCGAGACCCTCCGTAGGAGAACTTCCTGCTGCTTTTGTCCGGACTTCCTTGAGGACGAGCTCGAGGGGAGCTCGGCTTTCCTCGCATCGGACTTCATTCCGCTTCCTCGCGAAAGCTTCCGCGGGAGATCTTCCTGCTTCTTTTGTCTGAACTTTCTTGACGACGAGCTTGAGATGGAGCTCGACTTTGCTTGCCCAAACTTCATTTCACCTCCTGTGAATTCTTTGTAGGAGGTTTTGTTGATGATATACTCGAGGGAAAGTTCGGCCTTGCTTGCACCGAACTTCACTCTGGCTTTCGTCGGGAGGACCTCATGTTCTTTTGTCGAGGCTTCCTTGGTGGTGAGCTCGAGATGAAATTCGGCCTCACTTGCGCTAGGGAGGTTGTGGATGCGGCCGAACTTAATTCCGCCTCCTTGGATGCGGCCGAACTTTCTTCTGCTTCCTTGGATGCGACCGAACTTCATTCCGCCTTCTTGCAAAACCCTCTTCTGGGGATGTTCATGCCCCTTTGTCGGGGCTTCCTCGATGACGGGCTCAAGGGAGGGTTCAGCCTCGCTTGCGCTGCCGAACTTTGTTTCTCTTTCTCGCGAAACCTTCCGTGGGAGAACTTCATGCCCCTTTGTCGGGGTCGGACTTCTTAACATTCTGATGGTGGGTTTCCTGATGGAGTCGCCATCAGGGGCTGCTGTATGGCCTGCAATGCCCCCGTGAGGCTACGGACCTGTTGGACAAGCGGGTCGAACTGCTTCACATCCACCGTGGGTACAGGTGGAACTTGAGCTGCTGGGGCTGAAGCAGGGACAGACGAATCCGGATGGGATCGGGCTGCGGAGGCTGTCAAGCATCGAGTCGAAGCTCTCCTGGAAGCATCTTCTCTTCGGGAAAGAACTCCAGTGAGGAAGAAGAGGGATCTCTGGAGAGGGAGAAATCATCGCCAAGCACTCCTTTAAGAATAAGAAAACCTCGGAGGCTTGGGGTTGCCCTTCCTCTAGCGCCAATCTGTTGACGTAGAAATTGGTCATCGTCGAAATCCACTGGAGTGGAGGCAGATGAGGTCGCCGTCGGGATCTACAAAATAAAGTCCCATCTGGAGTCGGTGGAGGGGTGGCTCCGGTAGGACCCTCTGACGATCAAGTCAGCTCTGGCCAATAGGAATGGAGTGCTCGGAATGAGTTCCGAAGCTTGGAGGAGAAGAGGAGAGCTTAGAGATCAGAGAGATTAGTATATCTGGAGGGTCCTTTTTATAGCGGAGCTTGATGGTGACAACTGCAGCCGCGTGCTGGTGGGCCGCTCGAGGTTCGACGGAGTTAGTTTCATGGAAAGGTGCCGTCTGCGGTGGGTTGATGGTGATAGCCATCACCGTCTGATAGCAGGTCGCTATCGCTTGCGGTGGACTGATGGTGATGGCTGCAGAGCCAGCTGAATGAAGGGTTGAAGGCCTTCGTCGCGTGCCCATTTCGGAGGAGTTCGGACTCCCGAAGAGGAAGCTTGGAAAGAGTTTGGCTCCTGTAGGCGTCTGGCTAGAGGTACGCGGCTAAGGCTTGGCCGCTGGGGAGTTCGGTAGGAGCTCGGTCGGCCAAAGAGGGTGTCAGAAAGGAGTCCAGCTCCTGAAGAAGTCCGTCCAAAGGGTGTCTGGGGTGAGTCCAGCTCCCGAAAAAATCCGTCCGAAGGAAAAGCTTGGAGGGAGTTCGGCTCCCGCAAGCGCCTGACTGTAATGACGTGGAGAGAGTTCGGCTCTTGTGAGAGTCTGACTAAAGCTCGGCAGTTGAGTTCGGCTAGAGTCCGGCTGTTGGGAGTCCAAGGAGCTTGGCCGCCAAGTAGCTCGGCCGGCTGAAGGGGTTCGGTCCTGATGCTGGGAGTCCGAAGGAGCTCGGCGGCTGGAGAGTCAAAAGGAGCTTGGTGGCTAAGTAGTTCGGCCGGCTGAACGGGTTAAAAGAAGCTCGGCCGCTGGGAGTTCGGCTGAAGTCCGTCTGTTGAAGCTCTTCTGCGGCTACTGGTTGCGTTAGGCTGAGCATTGAACTAGAATTCGGTGGGAGCGGGATTTATCCCCAACATGATGCAACATGTAGGACATGTTTAATACTATATAGATGATTCCTTTTAAAAAAAACTAAGAAAAGAATATATGAATGATCTATGGCTGTAAAGATCAAGCACAATGATTAATATGTGGGCTGATAATGGTGGTGGTGATGAAATGGTCATAAAGCGAATCCCAGCTGTTGCAATGTTGGAATTACTGGAATAATCCAACACAAAAGCTACACTATCCATAACTCTCTCCGCATCCCAATCAAATATTATCAATATACTCATATATGAGATGGTAGTATCTCTAAATATGGGCAGGAACCAATTGATCTAAGTCCCTCATTGGGCCATTCCAAATTATGTGGTCAAGGCTCGCTATCTCCTCTTATTTACACAACTATCTATCTTCATATTTGCCTACTCATACCATCAACTATCTTAGATTAGAACTACGATCCAGATCAAATCTTACAATTTTCTTTTCGTGCTATACGGTGTTTAGACTTTACTTTTCCTCTTTCTTTTTTTTTTTTAATTTATTCTCGAAGATCTTTATCTCCGTGTGGAAGCAAACTCTTCAAATTTATGACCAAACTTTTTTTTCAGTGATCTGTATAAATTAGTATGGAGCAATCAATGAATTCTAACGAAATAGAAAATTTATATGATCAAATTTTTCTGCTCAAAAGATTTTTTTTATTCTTCTTCATTCTCAATAGAAAAGCATCAACATACTTTATAGAATGTTAGCCATTGGAGATTCTGCTCTCCATCAGCTGCAATGGAAGTCCGGCAAAAGTTTGTTTGCTTAAGTTTGTTGAGTTGTTGATTGTGCGTGAGTTCTTCCCCAATAATTAGAGATGGCATAGATACGCCACTTCTCGGATCCTTATTTGGTATCGCCTGTTAACGTGCGATGTTTGATGTCTCGGATCTGCCACTGCCAGCTTCCAACATAAATTTTTGAGTTGTCCATGCACCCGTGTTTGATTTGTCCTACGGAAATTACATTTTGTTTTAGGAGTTTACGGGAACTTGTGAGATTTGAGGGTTTTTTTAATTAAAGTTTTCTTCTCTTTGTACTTCTCTTCTAATGATCCGAGACCCTATTTTATTTATTATATATATTATATTTTTATAATTTAATAAAATAATATTTTAATATTTTTTTTTTCTTATTTTCGTACTTTCTTCATACTGCCCGCTCCACTCCCATCCTATCATGGCTCTTCTTCTTTCCCAATAAATGCCAATCTCGACCATACCTCCACCACTTCTCTTTTTCTCATATCTTTTTCACGTCCATCAATGCCATCCCATCATTGCTCTCCTACTCTCTTGATAAATATCAATTTTAATTATAATAAAAAATATTAATATTTATTATAATTAATATTAAAAAATATTTTTATTATTAAAAAATATTTTAAAATATTAATTTAAAATATTTTAATTATTAAAAAAATATTTTTATTATTAATTTAAAAAATTATTTATATAATAATTAAATATTTTTTAAAAAAATTTAAAAAAATAATATTTTTAAAAAATATTTTATCATTAATTTTTTAAAATAAGATTTTTAAAATAATATGTTATTATATAAAAAAATATTTTAAATTATTAATAAAAAATAAGATTTTTAAAAATATTTAAAAACTTCAGATTTCTTGGTAAGTCAAGTAATAATCTTATCATATTGCTAATCAAATAATAATATTTTATTAATATTCAAAAAATATAAATATTTTTTTATTTTTCTTTCCTTCCCTAAATAATAAAATAATATTTCATTATTAATCAAACAATAATATTTTACTATTAATCAATAATAATAATATTTTATTATTAATAAAATAATAATATTTTATTAATAATAAAAAAATAATTTATTATTATTTTAATAATAATAATATATTATTTAAAAATAATATTTTTAAAATAATATATTATTATTAATTTTTAAGATATCATTTTTTTAAATAATATGTTATTATATAAATAATATTTTTAAATTAATAATAAAAATATTATTTTTTTTATTTTTAAAATAATATATTATTATTAATTTTTAAGATATCATTTTTTAAATAATATGTTATTATATAAATAATATTTTTAAATTAATAATAAAAATATTATTTTTTTCTTTTTTCTTTCCTATTCTTAAATATTTTTTTTCTTTTTTTCCTTCCCTTCCTCCTTCTCTTCTCTTCCTTTCACAACACCCCCAGCCCACGCGCCCTACCCCTCGATGCCCCCGACGATCCACAGCTGCCTCAGAGGCCCAAGCCGTGGCCTCACCCCGTCCCGCCATCATCCATGCCGCACCCACTGTCTCTGCCCCACCATCATCCGCACTGCACCCACCGTCTCCACCGCATCCGACTCCATGCGACCACCAAACCCCCTCTCCTCTCCTTCCCCAGCCTTGGTGAACCCTGTGCCCCCTACGGCTCTACCCGACCACCACCCCCTCCCTCCCAACCCTGGCAAACCCGCATCCCACCCCCTAGCTCCGTGCGACCACCACCCTCCTCCCTCTAAGCCCCGGCAAACCCGCACCATGCACCACCCGTAGCTCCGCACAACCACTACCACCCCAAACCCCTCCCCCCACCTCCCAGTCCCGACGAACCTGCACCCCACAATCCCTCTCTACCCTTTACCCACACCTTTCCATCCTTCAGAGGTGCCCCCTCCATTCGCACCTCTTAGTATGAAATAAAATTTAAAAAAATAGTATTGACCCATTGATTGATTTTGATGATTCCAAAATATTGAGTATAAATGATATTAATCATATATTTCAAGAATGTATGTAGGTCTTTTCATGTGTTCAAATTAAAAAAATTAATCCAAGAAAATATCCACATAAAAATCACCAAGTCAAAAGCTTCAAAGAAATTGAATTGATAAAGATTCTTGAAGAATGGTAAAATTATAATTTCATCAAATTAGAAAAAAATATGTTTCAAAAGTCTCAAGAGCAACTAGAGAAAAATTCTAATTTTTTGGAGATAATTTCATATTTTTGGATATCAAATTTGGAAGAAAATCAAGTTTTAGCAAAAGGATCAAGCTTAGAATCGACCCCTAGGTCATCCCCTTTTGAAATGGGTAGCTTGGCATGCTTTGGCATGTTGTTTTTGTGTGGCCTCACAAAAGAGTCAACCCATGGGTGTCGATCTCAGATCACAAGGTTTCGATCCCAGATCAAAAAGTGTCGACCCCTGTAGAAAAAGTATCGACCCCAATGTCGGAACAGGCATAATGGCTAGTTTTCTGTAGCTTTCTAAATGGCTATTTCTCCACTTTAATGGCTAGTTCAAGGCTTTCAATAGCTAGAACTGATCCTTCAGCCATCATCAAGAATATAAAAGGCTAGAGAAATATTTGAAAAGTAAGATTAAGAGATTTTAAAGTAAAATCATTTTGGATTGAAGAAGTTTTCATTGCACATCAAAAAGAGAGAAAAAAAAGAGGAATTAAGCTTTGATTTCAGAGGGCATTCAAGAGTTATCTTCTACAACATCTCAAGCAACCTCTCAGCATCATTTGAAGAAAAGTGAAGCTTCAAAAGAGCCATTTTTCAGTCTCTCCATCAAACTTCAAAAAGAGTTCGTTTTCTTTTATTTTTGTATTGAATTCTTATACTTGCATTTTTATTTCTTTATAAATTTTTTTTGGAAAAGAAACTTGAGATATAGACTAGTCGAAGTCGGTAATTAGATGGTATAAAGATTTTGGTTGGTGAACCTAGAAAATCAATTAGGTTGATAGTGATCCCGAAAAAACTATCGGTATAGGATTGTGGTTGGTAAGCTTGGCAAAACCAACTGGATTTGTTTGTGATCTCGGGTTAAAACAAATGCATTGTAATCTATGGATTATTATGAAATTTTCAAGAAGAGCTTAGAGAGTGGACGTAGGTATGGGGTTACACCGAACCACTATAAATTCTTGTGTGTTTGTATTATATTTTTGCTTTTCTTGCCCTTATTACTTGCTTTACATATTTGTGTTATCTAGTTAATTTTAATTTCACTACTGTATTGCATATCCATCATAAACACTCAAGTTCTATTAATTAGAAACATATATTTACTTAGAGTTTAATTTGGCTAAAATTTTAAAAGAACCCAATTCATCCCCCTTCTTGGATTGCCATCTTTGGGTAATAAGTGGTATCAGAGCATGTGCTCTATTATTAGTTGTTAACCTAATCGTCAAGAGCCAAAGATCTTAGCAACCTAAAATAGAATCTTTTTTTAATGATAGACATTTTATAGATAGACTCCCATTGATGGCTTAAATTATACTTATTAAAATTCTAGGATAATAATATTCATCCAAGCATATGACTATAATTTATAAAAAATTATAATCAATAGCCTATACACACCCAATGCATCGATTCATGATAAAGAAATGATTCAAATGAATGCTAAAGCAATAAATTTACTTTATTGTTCATTAGACATAAATATTTTTAATATCATTTCTTCATGTAATTTAGCAAATCAAATATGAAAAAAATTAGAAACTACTTTTAAGGGAGCAAATCAAAGAGAAACATCAAGCTCCTAAGCAGAAAATAAAACTCACCCCAACTCATAACTCATGGTGCATGAGGATGAAAAAAAGAAGAAAATGAAGAAATAAAAGAAAAAAGCATTGATTAAGGAAGAGCAAAGAAAAGAAGAGAAGAATGAGAAAGAGGAGGAAGATATAGCAAGTTGTTGCTTCATGGCTCAAAATGATAGGGTATATCATGAATACTCATCTAAATTTACTTTTAATGAATTATATGAAGCCTTCAATGAGTTAATGGATGAATATAAAAAGATAAAGCTACATAATAAAGAACTTAAAAATCTAATTTATTTTTTATTGAAGAGAAAAATAAAATTTTGAGTGAAAAAAATCTATTAAAAAATATATAAAATATGATCAAAGAAAAGAAAGCCTTTTTGAAATAAATTGAAACTTTAACTAAGAAAAAAAAATCTTATAAAATCTAAAAATAATTTAGTTAAAGAAAAAGCTAAACTTGTGAAATCATAAAAAAATTTTATAAAAAAAAAATTGATTTCTAAAAAGTCTCTTTTGGAAGAAAATATAAAGCTTAAGAAGAAAAATGATGTTTTAAAATCTTTTCTAAAAGAAAATAAAAATTATTTAAATGAAAAGAAAGAAATCTTGGTAGAAAATAAAAAAAATTAAGAAGAGAAATTGAGATTTTAAAATCTATTGCTGAAAAGTTTATAATTAGCTTTCAAAATCTCTAATCTATGGTAAAAATCAATGCGGCTATTTTCAATAGAGTATAAATCGATTCTATTATGTCAAGAAAATAGCAAAATACTAAAAATAATTTCACAAGAGCATCAACTAAAGATCATACTATTAAGTGCTTTAAATATAATCAAATTGGCCATAAAATTTTGAACTATAATTTTTAAAAAATTGGCCAAACCTTGATTAAATAAATTTAAATTTCAAAAAAAATCTTGGACACTAACTTCTATGGACCCAAGATGACTTGGGTACCAAAAATTATTAAGTAATTTTACACGTGCACCAAGGATCCGAATGAAATAATTTTTTTTTATGGATGCCTTGAAAATAAAAAAAGATGGGTATTGATGCATGGTATAATTTAAATTTTTTCTCACATCATACCATCAATGATTGTTAAAGTTATTTTGATTGAATCTATTGGCTTTAATATGATTTCATATTATATTTACTTACTTAAAATTTTTTATATATATTAGTAAGATTAGTATGATTGATTGATTTTGATTATTTGAATACTTTGATTTTAAAAGATCAATATGCTCTCCTCTAAGTATCATGTCATAATATGAATTAAAATTATCTTAAAATTCAATATGATATAATTACCTTCCCATATCAATTTTGCAATTGATAAACTTAAATTAAAAGATACTTAATTGGATATGAATATTTTTGAATTACTGAACATACAAGTAAAACTAAGTCTGACATTCTCTTATAAAATGCTAAATTATTAAAATTTTAATAAAAATTGGTATGAAATAAGTATTTAAAGACAAGATATCAATTATAAAATACAAAATGGTTGATGTATTAAGTTATATTGCATTTTAGATTAACATCTAAGGATTTGAAATCCTATAGTTAGATCAACATATAGAGCCAATATCTAGATTCCTCTCATTTTAATCTTAATTAATTTTATCCCCCAACTTGAAGAATGCCTTTCATACTTGGTATCAAATTGAATTTAAAATATGCTTTCATATTTTATTCATATTATTTTCAAGTGATGAATCTAAAAATTAGTTTTTTCTTCTATCTTTAAGTGGTATATTAAACTTTTAAGAAAATCATTAATTAGTCTAAATTTTAGTTCTATTGATATCATGAAAACTTGTAAGCAAATTATTCAATTTGATTTTCAAATAATTAGTATCAAGATAATTATTATTTATTTTAAATTTTAAAACTATTGGTATCAAAATTTTTATAACTATATCAAATAGAAATTTAAAATTATCTTTGATTCAAAATTATTATTTGATCTAAATTTTAGTTCAATTGGTATTATAATTGAATCAAAAAGTCTATTTCTATCTTAAATTCCATCAGATTATCTTTTGACAAAAAGAAAAGAATGTTTTGTCTCAAATCTGATTTTGCATAGCTTATATGATATCATTTGAGATAAAATCAAGAATTTTATATCTTTTCTAAACTTAATTAAATTATGTTTCTTAAAAAAGAAAAGACCTAAGTTTAAACAGAATATCTCTCTATGATTTATTTTATATGATTTGTTGATATCAATTCAAATTAACTTATCAAGATAATTTGATCTAAATTTAAATTGATTCATCTTTTTTGATCAAAAACTTCAACGATTAATATCAAATAGATCATTATTGTTTTATATTCTATTGCTTTATCTTTGATAAAATGAAGAAAATATTCTTAAGTATAATCTAATTTGTATGAATATATTTTTGATATTATATCTTAAATAAATTATAAGATTGATACCTTCATGCTTCAAATTGATTGATACTACTTAACAAAAGAAAGAGATATTTTTTAAAAAAAAAAAAATTATGACATATCTAAATTCTTAATTTTGAAAGGATCTATATATCTTGGATTTATAAAGTTCAGAGAAATAAATAAAAAACTTCTTTCAAATAGCACAAACAAATAATTTCTCAAAAATTCATCATAATTGTTATTATATTTTATATCAAATAGTATATTTTTGCCTTGAATTCTATTGCATTATCTTTTGGCAAAAGAAAAGTATGCTATGTCTCAAATTTGAATTTTCATGATCATATTCTTGCTATTATATTATTTGAGATAAATTCTTATGATATATTTTTGAATGATCTGCTTTAGTATTAAAAGAAGAGAAGTATTTTCAAGACTATATTACTCAAAATTTTTAAAGTCCAAAGTTTTTTTAATTAAAATTGAGAAGTATGTATGCATCTATATTTTTGAGAAATGGAAGAACTCTTGATCTGAATTTGAAAGTAAAATTCATAATATATTTTTTATAAAAAGAATAAAAAATATTAAAGAAGATATAAACTTTTAATTAAAAATATAGTTTAATTTAAAAATCTAAATTTAAAAATTAAATAATCTAAATTTTTAAATTTGACATAGTTAAGTTTATATTAAATATGCTCAATTTAAAAGATAGGAAGAGAAAGTAAAATTTTTACTCTTAAAAGGCTACTTTATTAAAAATATCTTGACATAAAAAAAAAATTATTTAAAATAAATTGATTACTAAATTAGTATTAATTAAAATTTAATATGGTGTCAAATTAAAGATGTTTAATTTGAAAGAAAAAGAAAGAGTAACAAAAATTGTAAAGCTTAGGTATACAAATTTTGAAAAAAAAAAGATAATGCTAAAAAATGAATATGTATATTTTAATTTGATAATCTAAATTTAAAATATGCTTATTTTGAAATAAAGAGGGGGAGAAAGTTGAAAAATAAATTAATCTAGCTATTAGTATGAAAAGCAGAAAAAAAGATATTTTCTAATTTGATTTGGTTGAAAATACTAATGAATTTATGATGTTAAATTCTTAATTAATTATCTTATTTTGAGCTTTATTGTATTAATTTTAAACTTTCAATCAAATGTCTTATAGTTTTTTTAATTTATATTTTTATATATTTATTTAATTTAATTTACTTGATTTAAAATAGTTTTAGATAAATAAATTATTCATCAATAATTAAAAATTGCTTAAAGTGGTATCATTAATATGTTGGTTTCATATTTTGATTTTCATGATTATTCTTGATAATTAATTAGAGTTAAATTAAATTAAAAATATATTCTTACTCTAAGAAATAAATTTCTAATCTCAATTTGAAAACTTATTTAAAAATTTAAATTTGATATTGAATTTTTGATGTGCAATGCATAATTCTTATAATTTATTTGTATTGAATCAATTTTTACTCAAAGTAATGAATTTAAAAATGTGACTATCCTTTGCTTTAATACTATTTATTTTACTTTGCTCGATATATTTTTGATATATATCTTTTTCAAACTTATTTGACTAAAATTTTTTAAGAAAAGAAAAGATTGAATATTAAAGTGCATATTATACTTGATTTCATGGTCAAATCTTTTTAAAAGCTCTATTTCTTTTAAAGCTTAAAAATATATATTTAAAAATTTGATTAAAAAATTATATTCATTCAAAAAGGAGGAGAGCCTTTAATATTTGACTTCAAGCTAATTTTTAAAAAGAAAGAAATATTTTTTCAAATGAGAAAAGATTAATTTAAATTGATCTTCTTAATTGGATACATCTTTAAATTGATATAATTCTTATATCTTGTTGATTTTGATGATAATTTTTGATCCTTCCATGAGCTTTTTAATGTTATCAAAAAGAGGAAGAAGTATATTGAGTATATGCTTAAATAATTAATACTTAAGAAACTCAATGAATTCAATGAAGTATAACCTTAATACTCATTGATATGAATTATGTAAAATATTATTTAGAGCTTTTATGAAGTGAACATTTATATTTATATACATTCTCACTTCATATTTTATACCAGCCAATTAGTTGAAATATATTAAATTTATTTTTATGCATATACTCAAAGTTTTATCATCATAAAAAAGAGAGAGATTGTTGACCCACTGATTGATTTTGATGATTCCAAAATATTGAGTATAAATGATATCAATCATATATTTTAAGAATATATATAGATCTTTTCAAGTGTTCAAATTGAAGAAATTAATTCAAAAAAAGATCCACATAAAAGTCACCAAGTCAAGAGCTTCAAAAAAATTGAATTGATAAAGATCCTTGAAGAAGGACAAAATCATAATTTCACTAAGTTAGAAGAGAATATATTTCAAAAGTCTCAAGAGCAACTAGAAAAAAAATTTATTCTTTTTGAGATAATTTCATATTTTTTAGATGTCAAATTTGAAAAAAAAAATTTAAATTTTAGCAAAAGGATCAATCCTAGAATTGACCCCTAAGTCATTCCCTTTTGAAATAGGCAGCTTGACACACTTCGGCATATTGTTTTTGTATGGCCTCACAAAAGGGTCGACTCCTAGTGAAAGAGTCAACCCTTGGGTCGACCTTTGTTGCATAAAAACTGAATATCAAGCTAAATTTTTTAGTGCTATCCAAGTGCTGATACCTGAGAAAAAGTGTCGATACCTGAGAAAAAAATGTCGACACCTGAGTAAAAAGTATCGACCCCAAATCAAAAAGTATCGATCCTTGCAGAAAAAGTATCGACCCCAATGTCGGGACAGGCATAATGGCTAATTTTCTGCAGCTTTTCAAACCATCATTTCTCCACTCCAATGGCTAGTTCAAGGCTCTCAACAGCTAGAACTGATCCTCCAACTATCACCAAGAATATAAAAAGCTAAAAAAATATTTGGAAAGTAAGATTAAGGAATTTTAAAGTAAAATTATTTTAGATTAAAGAAGTTTTCATTGAACATCAAAAAGAGAGAAAAAAGAGAGGAACCAAGCTTTGATTTCAGAGAGCATTCAAGAGTTATCTTCCACAACATCTTAAGCAACCTCTCAGCATCATTTAAAGAGAAGTGAAGCTTCAAAAGAGCCATTTTTCAACCTCTCCATCAAACTTCAAAAAAAAAAAAAAAATATTTTTATGCTGAATTCTTATACTTATATTTTTGTTTCTTTACAAGTTTCTTTGGGAGAAGAAACTTGGGGTATAGGCTGATCCAAACTAGTAATTAGATGGTGTAAAGGTTTTGGTTGGTGAGCCTAGAAAACTAATTGGGTTGATAGTGATCCCAAAAAAATTATCGATGCAGAATTATGGTTGGTAAGCCCGACAAAATTAATTAGATTTATTTATGATCCTGGGTTAAAATAAATGCAGTTATAATGAAATTCTCAAGAAGAGCTTGGGGAGTGGATTAGGTGCGGGGTTGCACCGAAATACTATAAAATTCTTATGTGTTTGTATTGTGTTTTTGCTTTTCTTGCCCTCGTTACTTACTTTATATATTTGTATTATCTAGTTGATTTTAATTTCACTACCGTATTGCATATCCATCATAAATACTCAAGTTCTATTAATTAGAAGCACATATTTATTTAGAGTTTAATTTGGCTAAAATTTTAAAAGAACCCAATTCATCTTTCCTCTTGGTTTACTATCTTTAGATAATAAATAGAAAAAAAAATCGCATGCAACCACATGTGATGTGACACGTTGCATAATAAAATTTATCTAAAAAGCTGAGTTAGTAACACCACATACTCCACCTTATATTATTTTATATATACATATATATATACATATATGTGTATATGTATATATGTATATGTGTGTATACATACATACATACATACACACACACATATATATGTGTGTGTACATACATACATACATATATATATATATATATATGTGTGTGTGTGTATGTATATATGTATGTATGTACGATGAGATGCCAGCCACCATGGAGGTAAAGGATTGAAAGCAGATCTAGATGTAGGCGATGAGCATGATTCGCTTATACCTAATGGATGATATCATGATCCATGTCCTTGGTGAGACTTTTCCGACGATGCTATGGTCGAAGCTCAAGTTATACATGGCAAAATCGCTCACCACCATGCTATTTCTTTGGAGGCAGTTCTACCAGCTACGGATGGACGAAGGTCAGAGCGTGCAAGAGCATCTATCCAACTTTTAGAAGATCCTCACTGACCTCAGCATTGATGAAAAAGTTGAGGAAAAGACTAGGGCGTTGGTCTTGTTATCATCATTTCCATCCTCTTTTGAGTATTTGATAACTGCTTTTCTTGTAGATAAGAGCACTATCAAGATGGAAGAGGTGACTTCTGTACTACTCCAGAACGAGGTTCTCAAGCGGAAGAATTGAGCCTCGAGTTTAGGTGACAACTCAATCCTAATGGTGATTGAAGATGATGGCGGCAAAAGACAGAGTGGCAGAAGATCATGAGATGGGTAGTCTAAGTCCAAGACAAGGGATCAGAGTAAGATCAGGTGCTATTGGTATGACAAGTTAAGATATCGCGTCAAGGATTGTCCACAACTCAAAGATCAGATATATGCTACTGTGGCGATGGCCAGTAGTAATACAAAAGATAGTGGTAATGTTCTTCTGTAACTGATGAGATATTTACTTCTTCCTCCTAATGGATTATAGATTTTGCTTGTTCTCATCATGTATGTTTTAGAGAGGAGTTGTTTGACTCCCTGAAGATCGGTGAGGATACTATGTTCCTAACAGATGGATCGAGCTATAAGATTAAGGGTAGCGGGATGGTTAGTATGAAGCTCCATGATGGAACAATGAAGAAATTAAGTGAGGTTCGATATATACCCGGCTTTAAGAAGAATCTAATTTCACTAAGCAGACTGAATTCGATCGATTTCAGATGAAAAGTTGATGAAGAAATCTTGAAGGTCATGCATGGCAGTAGGATGATGTTAAGAGAAAGAAAGTATGGAGAACACTACTTCATTATAGAAAGCTCACTGCGAGGTGAAGCTCTAGGTAGAGATGGATTGGGCATGAAATGGGAGACTCGGGAGGACAACATACGACGCGCAAGAAGAAGTTCCTATTGTTGCAGGAGGCTATCTAGAGCAGGTCTCTGGTCAGAAGGATCATAGCTATCAATGAAGGTAGGATCGAGCGGCTTGGCTCAACTTTCATATTTGTCCATCCATGATCAGCAGGTGATTGCCCCAGGGCATGGAGGCATAAGACAAGCTCTTAAATAGATAAAGATCAAATATCGAGTCGAGATGAAGATTATTGAAAAAAATATCTTGAATTCTCCTATAATAAGCCCATAACGAGGTCCAAGACGACGAACAGAGTCCAATGAGCCCAAGAACATCCCAATCGAAGTCCAGATGGCGAAGATAACATGCAAAGAAGCCAGTAGAGAGAACTGGCCATCAAGTAGGGCCCACTGGTCGGTGGTTGTGCGGGCCAGGCCCGACCAGCCTGGCCAATAGTGCGCTGAGCCACGCATGGGTGTCAAACACATGCAAGCATGCGCATTGTCGGCCCGGGGCCAGGCAATCACTAAGGGGGGTTGCGTCCGGGTGAAAGTGCAGCAACGCATGTGCGGTGGCAGCTGATTAGCATGATCCACCGTGGACCAGTATCCATGCGACTCACGGTGGACCTTTAAGGGGTCTACGATTAAAAATCATGGTTTATCGTGCGCAGGGCATAATCGGACATCCACTGAGGCTTCCAAACAAGATCTGACGACTATAGGCATGTGGACACGGTCAAAAAGGCCTATTTAAGTTTGAAATGGAGAGCAGTCTCCGATCTAGGTGCGGATTCGTGTCTTTAAAAGGGCTTGTGGGCGATAGTGAGCTATAGAACTGGTGTGGTATCTTGGTGGGATTTTTGGTGAGACCTGATATGGCATAAAGCAAAAAAAGGATGCCAGCGGACAATAGGAGTAGGGACTTCGGGCAAATAGCTAGGTGGCGGATTATGGTCATTTCAAAGGGTCTTCAAGAGAAAGTTTGATAAGGGTAGCTTCTTATTGAGAGGATTGTATATATGAATTGAAAGTGGATAATCCCTTCTTATATTTCTTTCTTTTTCATAATGAAGCTTTGCATGTCCCGTGGAAGCGAACCTTTGAGCTAATCCATATACTTGATTATATTTTTATTTTTTTTTTTTTTCTATCATAATAATCTGGTACGAGATCCTCATCAAATGGTATCAAAGTGAATTGATACTATAATATTATATTACATTTTTCAATGATGATTGGAAAAGAAAAAAATCCATACTCCATACATTATATCGATTATATGCTAGTTGATTGCTAAAACTTAAGCGAATGGCAAATAATTTAAAAATTATATTTTAAAGTTGATTACATCTAATAGAAAAGCAAATATTGTTATGATAATTATACATAAAGAAATATTAAATAGTTTCTAAATATCTTTTTACCTTTCACTTAACTTCTCTAAAATATTTTAATGTATTATCATCCATCAAGATGAATATGTACTATTTTATCATCGAACTTATATTTTTTCCCTCTTCTTCATTTCATGATTGATCAAGAAAGGAAGAATTGCGAAGAACGAACCCAAACTCAAATCAAAGGCACCTATATAATTGGGCCAGAAATTCTTTACCAATCTAGGCGTGATTGACTCACACGCAGGTCTAGATGGTAAAAAAAAATTTCTTATAGGATGTCATATTTTTTTTCTATCCGAATCCGTGGACAGTGTGCAAAGGAGAAATTTTGGAATCTCGGAAACTTGGGCCCAAATAAACTTTGAAGTGCATCATGGAGGCCAAGCCTAGAACAATCACGGCCCATTTAATCCGTTCCGCGAAGTAGCTCGTCTTAAAACCCAGCCACCGTGGTGCACGTTAGCTGAGGATACTCTCAAACACTAATCAGCGCACGTGCCCGGTTCCCTAATACGAGTACTACGACTCGTAACACCGCCGCCGTCGCTGCGATCTCTGCCTCCCCGGTCGGAGCGCCGCCTTCGGACCTCAACGAAGAAGAGGCATCGCCGGCATGGAAGACATCGAAGACGTGGTGGCCGCCGGAGCTCCTCCGGGGCTCCGCCTTCCCCTCACCGCGGTCGGCGTGAAGCCCAGAAAGAAGCCCAGGGCTCGCCTTACCCGCGACCCCCTCTCCAACCCTCAGATCCCGGGCACGCAGGTCTCTCCCCCCCCCCGGGGCGCGCCCTCTCTCTCTCTCTCTCTATCTATCTATCTCTCCCTTTTTGTTGATGCATCTCTTTGATCTTTATGCAGACTATATATATGAAGACCTTCGGATGCTCTCATAACCAGGCAAGCCATTCTTAATCTACCCATAGAGATTTCCGTCCTTTTTTTTTTTTTTTGGTTACATGTTTCTCTTCTCTTAGATTTTGGTAGGATAACCGTGAAACCGAATAATTTAGTAGCTAAAATGTGGATTTGGTTCTACGCTGATTAAGTGCTTTTGAAGTATTTGGTTAATTTCCGATCATAGTTATCAGTGATAGAAGTAATTCTTTGTATATGGTTGGGCAACTGGAGCAGAGAATGAATGATTTGAGATAAACAGTGGTCTCATGTTCGATAGTGAAAAGAGGCACCCAATGCATGAGACTGAAAGTGTAAATTCTTAAACTGGCAGTTGGACTCTATATCACATTCATACTTTCCATGACCTGTTAATTGCTTGCTGAAAATTTAAGTTATTGAAGAAAGATACAAGGGCATTGGTAGACAATTAATATCTGACAGTCTGGAAGAAGCCATGCATCTTTTTTGTCACTGAGAGCAGAGATTTAAACTGTATTTTGATGAATTTACGTACTGACAGTGTGCATAAGTTTTTGGAGTGAATCCTCAATTTCATCTCTATCCATCCTTGACCTTCCTTGCTTTCCTCCTTTTGAGCTCCAATAGTTTGATTTCACTACAGTTCTGATATATTGCTCTACACATTCTGCTTCTTATCCTTTGTGTACGTTTCCTTCTCTTCCCCAAGACACATCTGATTTTCATGTTCAACTTCTTTTTCCTACGCAATTTCTTTTTTCTGTCGATTCACCATATTTATCTTCCATTCATGCAAGTCTGATTCAGGGCAATAAGAAAAGTTTTTATCTATCATGCATGAGATTCGGTCATCATGATTGATTTCTTTGGATCTATTGACTGGGCATTGGAAGTACCTTAAGCTGAGTAAAAAACAACGGTCGTTGTACAACAAATATAAAATAAAATTTGATTTGAGATTTAAATTGCTTATCTTCTTGTGTGTTTGCTCCACAGAGTGACAGTGAATACATGGCTGGTCAGCTCTCGGCGTTTGGATATGCAGTGACTGATGAACCTGAGGAGGCAGACTTATGGCTAATAAATACGTACTGCTCCCTTCTTGTTTTTCCATTTCATCATGCTTTTTTCTTTTTTTTAATCCATTTTTCATTTGCAAGGAAGTGCTTTACTTTCTATCGTGCTTCCAGATAGTTCACAGGATTTTACTTCTCCGTATGCAAATTTGAATGGTATTCGCATAATGTATCAACACTTGCTGTTCAAGTATTAGGTTGTCTTATATTTCCTAAAATTGGTGATGCCTAAGTTGAAAGCTCTTCAGAGTTTTACTGCCCTAGTAGGCAAATTCATCATGAAATTTTAGGTTGACACCTGATCCATGTTGCATCTGCCATTTATACCCTTGCAGCACCCATCATGGACTATAACATACAACCGCACCATTTTCTTCTTTTTTTCTCTTTTCTTTCTATCCTTCTCTTTTCACCGTGGGATTGGATATGCACCCATAAATGCATGATTTAATTTACAAATCTTTATGTTTCAAATGCTCCAATTATTATTCTGGCACAGATGCACAGTGAAGTCTCCTAGTCAATCTGCCATGACAACTCTCATATCAAAATGTAAAAGTGCAAAGAAGCCACTTGTGGTGGCAGGATGTGTACCTCAGGGAAGTAGAGATCTGAAGGAGCTTGAAGGGGTCAGTGTAATCGGGGTGCAGCAGATAGATCGTGTTGTTGAAGTAGTAGAGGAGACACTGAAAGGGCATGAAGTCCGCATATTAAGCCGGAAAACATTGCCTGCATTAGACCTTCCTAAGGTACACAGTACAAATTACCCCTGCAACATTTTAATTCAAAGCTATTTGCAGAAATAAACTTGGCTTTGCCAATTTTGCTGCAATGCAGTTTCACCCTTTGATGTCCTAACATATCTTGGGCATTTTTGTTTTCCTATAATTCCATCTTCTGGTCCCATATGGTTTTCTATTTTGACTTTGTGTTTTTGAACAGGTTAGGAAGAACAGATTTATTGAGATACTTCCAATTAATGTTGGTTGCCTAGGTGCTTGTACTTATTGCAAGACAAAGCATGCCCGTGGTCATCTAGGGAGCTATACAGTGAATAGCCTTGTAAGTTTGTTGCCCTGATCTTTGGTTATCCATTTGAAATCTGGAATACCCTTTTTTTTTTTTGAGTAAATCTGGAATATCATTTCATACCCATCACTGGTGCAGGTCGAGCGTGTAAAAATTGTTGTATCTGAAGGAGTTAAAGAGATATGGTTGAGCAGTGAAGATACCGGTGCTTATGGTAAGCTGATCACATGCTTTTCTATTGATTATGTGTTTCTGCCAGGGTACCAAGGATCTTAACCCAAGCCGTTTCAGCTAAAAAAGTAATAAAAAGGTCAAAAAAAGGTAAAGGAATTATGCTATCTTAAAAAGTAAAATATTTATGTGTTGCTGCATGATGACAATTTAATAAAAGTCAATTACATTGTCATGAAACTCAATCTCAAGAATAGATTAATTTGATATAAAAATTACCTTTTCTTCTAAATTTGGCCTGATAAGTCAGTTATAGCTTGAAACTCCAAAATTGGCCTGTTTCTTAGATTGGTGCCAGCAAAAGCCAAAAGTTGTAGTTCCAGTTCTGCAGGTTCAGCTAAAACATAAAAGTATGATGTCAAATATATCTCTGACTACCATGTTGAACCTGAATTATGCCATATCTCTTATTTGTGGAATGCTAGCTATAAGAAACTGTGCTTGAAATCAGTATTGTGTCACATTTCTTTAGTGGCCTGTATCAGCTATCCAGATTGTAGCCCAAAAGCAAGGCTTCCATCATCTAAAGAATAAAGTTCATGTTTTTTAATATTTATTCAACTTAGAGATAGCACCATTTTTGCCAATCATAGTTGATTTTTAAAAAAAAGGGGCAGAGTTTTATTTTCCAGGTACTCTTCGGTTTTTATTGTCCTTGCTAAGTTCTCTCGCTCTGTGCTCCCTAACCATGCTTATAAATTTGTGAATTAACATATTAATAATAACAATTCATCTTCTTCCATATATTGTTGTTGCTGTTGTTGTTTTTGTTATAAGAATAAGAATAACTTGATTATGGCTGAAACTTTCAAAAAAATATTGCAGGCCGGGATATTGGAACGAATCTTCCAGTTTTACTAAATTCCATTGTTGCCGAACTTCCTCCTGATAGAAGCACCATGCTTCGCATTGGCATGACTAATCCTCCTTTTATACTGGAGCATTTGAAAGAGATAGCGAATGTATTGCGCCACCCTTGTGTGTACTCATTTCTGCATGTACCTGTGCAGTCTGGGAGCGACTCTGTCCTGGCTGTAAGTTTTGATATATAGATTTTTGATAATATTGTTGCTCATAACCTTCCAATCAATGGTCATACGTAAATGTAAACAAGTACTCCTTGTTTCCTGCATTTTAATTACTGAAGCAGTATACCAGGTTATTGAGGAGTCTGATTTTAGTCAAATATAGACCTGAAAAGTATGTGCTGGCATTATGTCAGGCAATGAATCGTGAGTACACAGTGAGCGAGTTTAGAACGGTGGCGGACACTCTAATCGAATTTGTACCTGGGATGCAAATTGCAACTGATATTATATGTGGATTCCCTGGTAAATGTGCAAACTGTACTTTTATGTATCCTCCTGCTGCTTCTAATGAATCTTTTAGACTGACCATTAAGTTTTCACTATTGGCTGCATGTATTTTTCTCTGCTCGACTGCATAAAACATGGTTATTTTGAACTTGAGTTTTTTCTCTTAAACATAAAAGATGTGCCTTAAAATCATTCAAATGAATGCTTGTGAGATTATCTGCTCTGAGTAAAATCTAGATGGTCTTGTATGGTTAAGAACATATGAAGATGATGAAGGAATGGCACATAAAGGCTCATCCCGTGTGTTTTTCTAGGTGAAACTGATGAAGATTTTGCGCAAACTGTCAGTCTGATAAAGGAGTACCAGTTCCCTCAAGTTCATATTTCTCAATTTTATCCTAGACCAGGTATGTTTTCTTTTTTTCTTTTTTATTAATGCTTCAAATAACAGTTCTTTCATTGATCAATGTTGTAGCATTATTTTTCTATATCAGCGTATACAATAAGATTTTAATAGTATAAAATTGATAATATTGGAAGCATTGTTATCACATACCAGTGCTTACTATTCCAACTTTAGTAGCTGAAACACTTTCTTGAGCGTGCAACACCAAAACTTGTATTGCTACCTGCACCAGAGCAAATTTCCTCGTAAATGGAAAATCTTCTATTCCTACAATAGTCTAGCCAAAGGCTATTAAAATTTATTTTTTCTGGCATACCAAATCATAAAATTAGGCACTGGATAAATGGATATGTGCTACAGCATATTACTAAACACAAGTATGCCTCTTGTGCACTTCCATTCCCTAAATGAGTATTGCTTACCCGCTCTCATCCCCACACCGTGAAGTTGAAGATTCCTGCTACCAGGTGTTTCTTTGTCATGCCAACTTGTTTTCTTTAAGTACGGTCACTCTCAACTTGGGCTTCCTTGTTTCATACAACAAATGAAGACTTTGCAATCTCAAAATGGCATGATGTTGTTATCTGGCAACAGTGTTTGTGGTTGCGCCCATGAGGCTGCTGTAATAGAGGCCTAGCTTAAGGGAGGCTTCAGCCAAACTAATTAATGTGCTATTTGTTACTTCCAATTCTAAATCCAAATGGCACATGCTGCTCGCTATCTGGCATGTAAAGTGATGGTTGCATATGGTTCTTGTTTTTGTGTTCACAAACATGACAAAACTGTTTAATCTTGCTGTTCAAGGGACTCCTGCTGCAAGGATGAAGAAAGTTCCAAGTGTTGTAGTGAAGAAGCGTAGTCGTGAATTGACTAACGTATTTGAATCTTTTTCGCCCTACAAAGGAATGGAAGGTCGAGTTGAGAGGATTTGGATTACTGAAATTGCTACTGATGGAATTCATCTGGTAAGGAAGTTATCTTGTTCCTTCTTTCTAATGTATGTCAATTTATGTTTCTGTTCCTTTATTTTTGAGTTTATTCAATGTAAAGTTAGGCAAACCAAAAACCAACACCCAGAGCGCCCCCTCATTAACAGAAGAGGCTACTTAGAGGGTCAAAAAATCAACAGACCTTGAAGTTTACTTTTTCATCATTTGAGACCTCGGATGCAGTTTTAACTTGTCCTTCTACCTGGATTTTCTCATTTCACTGCAGGTTGGCCATACTAAGGGATATATCCAGGTGCTTATAATTGCTCGAGAGAGTATGCTAGGTACCTCAACAGATGTAAAGATTACATCTGTAGGAAGGTGGTCCGTTTTTGGTGAAGTGATCCAGACTCCTTCAGCTCAGGTAAAAGAAAATATACAACAAGGGAACATTACTTTGGAAGCTTTACCTTGTCCCGGTTCATGCAACAAGGAGCCAGAGCCCTGCCAATGTGCAGTGCAGAATACGGGGCAGCAGATCAGCGATTGTGGTCATTATGAAGCTCCTGTTGCTGTTGTTATAAATAGCTCAACCACAAGAATTCAAGTAGGAAGAAATTTTATTAGTTCAGTTCAGTCCATGCTGCTGAAGAAGAGAAGGCAACAAGGATTGATGAGGATGAATGATGTGAATGCAAATAAATTCCTGGAGAACCAGGAGAGAAGAAGAATGAGTGGTAAATTATCTACCATGGATTGGATTTTGCTGAGTGGGATGATTGTCAGCTTTCTAACAACCATAGCTGTGCTAATATTGCTTTCATCCAGGATGTTGTCATCCTGATAAAGGAACTGTAACTGTGTTCTTGTATTTTTCCGCTGATGCAATAATTTGTAATGCATTATTGCAGGTTTTCCAACCTTTTTCTAGTCATGTGCATGGTATGTGTGTGTATTCTATTAGAGTTGTTTCGAGGACCCGTTCATAAAGCTGATATCAAAGCGCTGTGATTGAGCGGTTGTTATGGGCTGCAATGCCAAATTAAGTAGTTAGAGATTTGAGTTTGATTGGATTCAAAATATTTAAGCTCGAAACTCAAGATCAATCAACTCAAATATTAATCGAGCTGCATTAAAGCTCAAGTTTGAACTAGTATTTGAACCTTAATCCTACTTAAAATAAAATCAAATATTAAATTTAAAAATATTAAAATAATAATATATTATATATAAAATTAGATTGTGAATCTTTAAGCCAAACCGAGTTTTGCTGAGCTTATTTGCATCCCTATCATACACTAAATTGATTTCCAAGACTTTGGTTAATTTTTGTTCACCGAACTGAATGCTTTCTATCATGCACATCAATATTGAAGTCCTTGCACGCAAACCTCTTCCTGTAGTAAGAGTAGTAGTTATGAACCCTGTAGACCATCCCCATGGAGGCGGTGGAGGGAGAGCCCCAATTGGTAGAAAAAAACCCACAACCATGCGCTTGGAAGAAGTAGGAAAAGAAAAAAATATAGTGATAGTTTTATTTTTCATCGCCGTAAATAAAAATATTGAAAATCAAATTTTTTTTGGAATTTGAAATAATGTGATGGGCGAACGACGGAAATTGAACCCATGCATGCTGGATTCACAATCCACTGCCTTGATCCACTTGGCTACATCCACCCCTTATCTAGCTAAAGGATTTTCTCTTTTTTTCATTCATCATTATTGTATTTTGGAAAATTAAACTATGGAAAGCGGAAGACACAGAGGTAACAGAAGAAAAAAAAAAAAAAAAAGTTGGAAGACACAGAGGTAACAGAAGAAAAAAAAAAAAAAAAAAGGTGCTGGTGCAGAATAAAAAGGTAGTGCTAGCATAATTCAGAAAGCTCACAACAATCCTAAAATTGCAAAATCCATGCAGGGAAGTTTTGGACTGCATGCATCCTTCCAACCTTTCTCCAACAAAGAACCTCAAGATTTAGCATCCATACAGCTCTCCATTCTAACCAACAGCTGTTAGTTCAGCTGGTTGCTACCTTCCTCTCCACTCTCCAGAGCTCAATTCTAAAATGTATGGATTGAACGTATTAAAAGAACCACAGATAGACAAATTCCATAAGAACGCAATATGCCAATACTGAGCTGTTTCACATTAAAACCCCAAAACAAAACCATCAAATCCATGCTTCATTATGATCCGCACACAAGCATGTCAAGAGGGCAGAATTCTTTTACACTTTGCTACAAGGCAGAAAAATACTAGGCATTCCCTGAATAACCATCGTACACCTGCCCCAAAGCAACTGATATTAATCCGATTAAATTATCCAAACAACCTCTATTTGATGGAACATCCAAGAAACTCTAGCTACCAATCTCATTCGAATAGACCACAGATATCAACAGAAATCAATATAACAATATATGACATGGTGACAAAAGTACCTTCCGTACTACAAATGAACCGAACAGTTCTAAATATTTTTTTGACAAGCAGCAACAAAAATATTGATTAGATGACAGAGGAGATTATACGGATAAAGAGGGGAAAGACGCCAGTACTTGTCTATCCGTTAGCAGAGGATGACCCTGCTTTGGGTCCAACGTAACACCAAACAAGAGATAAAAAAAGGGGTGCAGTAAATTAAAACTACTCCTGTACTAAATAAGTATATGGAGGCTACTGCCTACAGCATGGGGAAAAAAGGCAAAGCCATCCAAGTCCAGAGATCGGAAGGGAAAAAACTGGAGAAAAGGTAAATGAAGAATGCACGGGCCGCCCTTGCAGTTTCACGAAGCATCATTATATTCTGTAAGCAATCCACCTTTTACCCCCAAATGATGTTGTCTCAACAAAGCATGGCTGGCATATGGTCCAACTTTGGGATTTGGCACTGGCTAATCACACTTGATGTTTCTGTAAATTCTTCTAACAAATAATGTAGATCCCAGATAGCCCACAGCACCTGAATTTTGCAAAGGGAAGTCATTAGTTCAATGGTCAAAAAGGGGGAAAAAATGAGGAACAACTTATTGCAAGATCATAAAGGCAAAAGCTCACCACAAAGTATTCCTAGACCGAGACAAAACATTAGAGTGTAGCCAAAATAGAAGCTAGTCTGGAAAAAGCCCGACATCTTGGTCTTCACATTATAGTAATATATAGAATAAAGGTACACATAGACAGCAGTTGAAGCTGCAGAAAAGAAAGAAGTCCACTGCCAGTGATAGTTCTCAGCATTTAGTAAGAAGTATGTTCCCACAATGGTCACACATACTGTGACAATGATGAGGATCAGGAATACTAGCAACATAAAGCCATAAACATAGTACACCTGCAAAGTAAAATAAGCAAATATTAAGTTGATCAGATTTGTAATATCCTTTTCTGCAAATGCACTAAAACAAAGCATGGAATTTAAATGGTCAAATCAAAAGTTGAACAAAACTTCCAGAATAATCATCAATGTTGATATGATTGACTAACTAAAATAAGAAAAGACTGCAATTTCAGAGGATAAGGCCAAAGCAAACCTCATTCACAAATGAACAGTGAAACTGACAAAAACAAAACATAATGTATCAAAACCAAAACAAAAAAAATCGCGTCTGGTATTTAGCATAGGAAAGGACAGACTAAAGAGCAATCCTGATAACTTTGATAGTCTACCTTGTAGTTCCAGAAGGACGTGAAGACAAAATACATCTCAATGAAAATGCTGCCAAAAGGAAGCAAGCCCCCCATGAGTGAGACAACGGAAGGTGTGAGATACCATTTCTTCTCTGGAATAGGACGAGGAATGGTCTTCACACGGCACGGATTATTTGGGGAGCCACTCCAGTTCCTACCCACAACAGTACCTAAAAGTGCCAGAGGGAAGGAGATGAAAGCCCAAAGGATGAACACAACCACCATTGTCCCAAATGGTATAGCTGCTAGTGATCCATAGAATATAGCAATTGTGTTTAGTAGGAAGCCAATCCCAAAGCACATAAATGGAAACAGTGATGCTGTAAGAATCATTGACCTTATCCAGCTTTTACCTGTCAACATATCAAACGTGCATTTGGTTACAAGCTGTCTTAAAATGTGAAAAATTAGCTTCTTGAAGCTTGAAGAACTACATATTAGTCTGAAAAAGAAACACAACCAATTTGAGAAAAAAACATACCACCGTTCCGCGAGTACAGTCCACCACTAACATAGCCTGAAATGAATGATGTGAGAGCGTAACACACAATGAAAGTTGTGACAATAGCTCCTCGCCTGGCCCATGGATGAAATTGTGAAGAATAAGTAGAAAAGGCAATTATCGTCCAATTAGAAAAGATAAAATAGACAGAATACAGTCACTGATAGCAGATAATCATAATCAGACAAGAGGTAGTCAGAGGATAATGAGCTTTTTCTGAGAAAACAAAATGAACTTTTTAGTTTGTAATAATCAAAAAATCGAATGAACACGTAAAAGAATTTTATGCTTGTATAGTATATAAGCATGCTCTGTCATGCCTGTTTAGTTGTAATATTGCACTGTTTCCTTCACTTCCAGCATTATCTTCTCAAATTTAAAAAAAAGGAGAAAAAAATAATTCCATCTGGTAGTCATCAAGCTGATCTCATACATACCCAATGTACAGCATTCCAACGATTGCCAACACAATTACCAGAAGAACAAGCATTGCCAGCTGGGCACCAGTACCAACAAGGGCAGAAAGAAGTACCAAATTCTGAGGCGGCCGAAAGACATCTCCATGAACAAGCTTCCATCCAGATTCTTCACTCACATCTCTTTCCTGACAAAAATGCAACTACATGAACACACAAATGGGCTAACAAAATAGCAGCTCATTTACATGCCGCCATATTGGTAAAACTGGCAATTAAAAAATAACTCAAAATTATATGGTAAGCTCTACATATATCATATATATAGACACTAAAAGGGCTGCAACTAATCACCAGAGTCTCCAGGTCATCATCTTCACGAGCATATTTTGCATAATCATTTCTGAGAGTTCGCATCAATATCATGGACACCAGGCCAGTGAGGAAAATAACCATCATAAATGAGTTGAAAATGGAGAACCAATGAATCTGCAGAAGGTATTTCAAAGTCAGAAGCAATCCTTTTACAGGGCAGAGATTTTCAATATTTCCACTAAAAACTATCAATGGGACATATCAGCAATGCCATAAAGTTCACAGGTATAGCTTTTCAAATTTTGCTAGAAAGCGGAGCTTAAAGAGTGCCCTTAAGGTAAGTTGAGATGGAACTTGACAGCCTGATATAAAAAAAGCCTTACCTGGTGCTCAAAAAAAGGGTGATCCAAGTAAACATCAAAACGACGTGCAAATGTTACGTCTGTTGGTGCCCATTTTACTGAATATGTCATGTCTAATGTCTTCCCAGCTTCCAAAAGTTTAGGACTTTCTTGAGTAAGATTGACATGAATTATCTGTGGGAAAGAGAAATAGACCAGACAGTATCTTAAGTGGTCAAGAAATGAGTAATTGTAGAGATTCATAAAGCTTTTATAAACCACCTACCTGACTGTTGTTGTATCTAATAACAATATTCTTGTGTGTGAAAAGAAAATGTTTATTTTCATTGTTTTTGTCAGTCTCCCCGACAAAGCCTGATAACAAGCACATGTAATTATTATAATTATAAAGGTGAGCAATCTCACAAAATATGAAAATGCAAACAGAAGGCATGAAGAAGTGACATATGCATACCCCATAAAGGCAAATCATCTGTCATCGTGCCCCAGCAAGGATGAGGGAAAAGAAAAAGAAAGGGTCAGCATTCCAACCGCAAGAATATCAAGAAGTATCAAAGAGCAAATAGACATATATGCCAATTCTGCAGGATTAAAAAAAATATCAAGAAAGAAGAAATTTCCGTACAGTTAAAAACATACCGATGAAGAATTCAAGCCAATATGAGTTAACTATTGCATCTGTGAAATGCTTCACCTTTGCAGCATCAAGCTCAAGTGTACAAACAGAGCCCTTGTCAACATTTCCTTGAAAAAACCAATTTTCAGATTATTATTCCACGCAATAAAAAATGATGCATTCCAATAACCATGGTCCAGACTCCATTCCCATTCAATAATCCAGGAAAGACAAGGAAGAATATATAAAGAAAGAGTGCATACTTTGAAACTTCATCTCTATTTGGCTGTCTATCAGTTCATTTCCACCCAGAACTTCCCCAAGCCCACCCCACTTGTGTGCAGGGTTTTCAGATGGCTGGCAAAATGGAAGGCTGTAATAGTTGTAGGTCTCCTGAGGATTATTATAGGGGCCAACCTTGTTTACCCAGAGTGTGACAGGATCATATGCTTTGTACTGCATGTAAGACCATGAAAAAAATCCTTGGTGAAAACCAACTAAATATATATATGTGTGTGTGTGTGTGTGTGTGTGTATTTTCCAGAAAGTTTTCTCTTACAAATGAAGTTGCATATCACAGTTTTGTCAATTGAAAAAGCATTGGCAAGTTATCATGCTATTAGACAAGGCAGAAATAATAATAATAGATAAAGACAATTTTGATCTCAAAATTAGGTCATGAATATGATACCCATGGACCAATCTCCACAATAGACAGAGAAGGCCAAGCTAAAGGAAATAATCTTTCTAAAAGATATACATAAAATTAAAGCATCTTACATAAGGAATTTCCACAAATATAGAATATAAACTCCTGCCAACTAGCTATCTGCATATCAAACCATGCACTTAATTTAAGTGTGCAAATACAACATAATTTCTATCACCCTTTGCAACAAAGTTGCTAGACATTGGTTAATTAACAGAAGGCTATTTTGCCCCCCTCTGTTTAACTACATCTTCTCCTAATCCAAATATCTTCCATTCTCTTCTAATATGATCCCTATTCTAGAGCTCAATGGTGCATTAATGAGTCAAGCTAGCTCGAGTTGCTCATAAGATCATATTGTCATTAATTGAGTTTGAGCTAAAATATTAAGCTAGCAAGACATGGTCATTTATATTCTACATAACTAATTATCTATTGTATAACCTTAGTCCAATTTGAGAAGGATAAATGCACTAAGGGAAAAGGTATCTCTCACAAGATATTTAACAAGAAAAGTTTCTGTTCGACTAAAATGAATTGGAATAACTAAATATGCCATAAAAGCAAGTACGATGATTTAATGACAACAAGTGCAAGAAATATCATGCTATGGCACTTCAGCTCATTCAAAAACCACTAGAAGGGATTGAAAAAATGACGCACTACCTTAAACACTAATAAGTCATCAAAACCATGTAAATTAATGTACTTGGTCATTTTCACCAAAAAGGAAAAACATACCTGGTCATAACATACATGAGTAATAACATATAACATTGACGGACAGGATCATCAACCTAGAGGCTATGGCTCTTAATTTCAAATAACCACCTCCATTATTACAAGAATTTTTTAGAAAATCAATTTAGATGACTTAGAAACACAGCAGACTCTTGTTCTTTGATTTGCATGACTTGTAAGCAATTTGCCAGTTACAAAAAATACTAACAACAACTAAAAAAAAGGAACTAAAAAATAGACAACTTTTACAACATTAAGCAACTAACCTACCTGTGGTTAAAAACAATTCCACATTTTCTTTGGCTTGAATGCCCCTAACAGAATGATCAAAGCAAAAGTTGCTTCACATGCTAATACAAACAAATAATGCCTCTACGACCTACATTTTTACTTATTTGCCACTCTAACTCCAGATGAAACATTTTGATTTTGTAAAATCAATAACATGCTTCCTAATTTAACTCTCTCCCTGATGGAACAAATTTGATCTTTGATCAAACTCCATCCTGCTCCAAATTGCATCACAAACATTAGTTAATTTCTTGTTATTACCTGATGGAAGCTTTGGGAACCAATTATTATTGAAGTAATCATCTTGTCATGTTTGGCTTTTCCCCCTTTCTGGATCAGTTTGTGTTTGTGCAGGATTCTTTTGATATCTACAAACATACAATGGGAAATCCTTGTGCCCATGTTAATGCGACCAGCCTCAACGTGTGAAGCTCAACTGCTTCAAAGTTCCTAGAAACAATTAGATACTCATACACTCACCCACTTCATCCCTTCATTTTCTACATGCTCCTCTTATTCAAAAAAAAGAAAAAAGTTCACTGCAAGCTGCAACCCCTGCCATGAAAAATGGGAAAAAACATGCACACTTGCACTGCATGTGTAGGAATCCAGTTAGTTTAAAACCGATTGCTTATTGCTTAGATTTGAGTCTTTGAAAGGAGTTTATTAATTTTAGGATTATGTTCAAGAATTACATTCCAATATCATATGCAATTTGACAAAAGGTTCACTGTCTTGGTACTGGATCCAATACCAGCACCATTCTGCTCCTATGTTGGTACACCTAGTATAGAGGCGAGCTTGGCATACCCATATTCGATACACCTTCTCACCATGTATCGATTCGGTATTGATATTGGTACAGTATGGCCCGTATGCACTGGTACCCACCGGTACAGAAAACCATTTATTTGACCGTATGAGTTAGCATATATGACTTATTGCCACAAACATCCATTTGAGTACTTGCAACCAATGTTGCAGCAGTGCTGAATGTAGAAGAAAAAAAAATATTATGCTTGAGTTTTCAATCCTACATTCCTTTAAGCACACAATTACCGAGCTCTTATATTATCCTAAATATTTAAATCCATGCAATAAGCCATGAAAGGGCACATAAGATACTAGTTGGGTATAATTAGAGCTATAAATTAGCCTAGAAGCCTGTTTGGGACAAAGATATAATGTTACACATTCTTTAGACAGAATTTTAAGCAGGCTTCCAACTGGCTCATGGATTTGGGGGTTCAATTTCATGTCAATTATTTCATTTGATATATCCTGCAAAAGTTGATGGGTAATCACATCTACCCTCCCTCATTTCTCTTTTCTACTCAACTGAATGTTGAAAGAACCAAAACTTATTGGGCATACAAAGGCTATTAAGGAGGCTAGGCAGTCTCTAGTTGGTAGGGACCCTTATTGTCTAGCAATTGCCTAGGCACGTAGGTGGATTTTCTAGTAAATTTGGCAATGCATCCTTCAAAAGGGCAAAAAGATACATAAAGGTCTAACGATAATAAAATTAATTTTTCTTTTCAAAACGTACACTTAAATAACCAAATACACCAGTAATAAGAGTTAATATTAATCAAAAACATGGTATGATTTAGTAGCCAAACCAATTTATAATTTATATAAGCATGACAAGTGATAACAAAAGCAAATGTTTAAAAGTTAACCTGAAAAGTACATATATGAAAAGTCTAATGAAAATCATAAGCTCATAAAACATTTGAAATCCCACATTGAAAAAAAAAAAAAAATCCAATGGGAAGTAAACAGAGAACAAATAGAAAAAATGGAGGAAAACCAAGTGGACAAAAATAGGGATGAAAAGGAGAAAAAAGGAAGAAAAAAAGAAGAAAAAGGAAGGCTCCCTCAAATAAAAAGGGGAAGAATAAAAAGAATAACATAGGAAGAGAAAAGGCAGGAAAAATTATGAAAAAATAGTGGAAAGAAAACTTTTGGAGCCATTAGGAAGTAAAATGACTATAGGCAGATTGTTGCTGAGCTGGTAGTGGAGGTGTGCCAAATGAATTGAATAGCTCGAGTTCAGCTAGGGCTTGGCTCAAGAAAGTTTGAATCAACTTTATTTGAAACTAAACAAACCAAGCTTGAACTAAAAAAAGGCTCGAATTAACTTCAAATTGAGCCAAAAATTGATCTAGCTCGATCAAGATTGGCTCAACAAGGCTTAAATAGATTTAAGTTATATTATCTATGAGTTGGATTACACACTTTACATTAACTCTTTAAGAAAGAAATTAACAATTCTAAACTAATGATCCAAACTGTTGAAAATGATTTACGCTACAAAAAAAACCAAAAACCAAACTTCATGTATTTTGGTGGTCTTTAAACTATTATCAAGTTGGCATAAAAATGAACAATATTAATTAAACTAGTATGGTAAATAGATGATAGGGCATATAAATTGAAATTTATTTTATGGATCATGATCTACACATTTTAAAACATGGATAAATTTAAATTCACTAGGTTTTGATAGCTGAATCATAGAAAAACATAGTATCATATTATTAAAATTGTTCAATTTGCCACCTACTTGATGAATAAGCAAGAGACCACTAAGATATATGAATTTTGGTTTCTAGGCATTTTTCTATACTGTAGATAGGGCTGAAAATGGATAAGATTTTTCCTATCCAAGTGCAGATATAAATTTGATATCATTCAGATTTAAATCAAATTTTTAGCGGAATTCAATGATGGAAATTTATATTAATTATACAAACATTAATGAAGGGAACAGAAATTCACTATGTATATTGCATGCAACATACAAATAACTAAAGATTTAAGGCAAAGTTATTAAACTGACATGGAGACCAACCTGCCCAAGATCCAAGTCATTCGTTCTATTGGACCTGTATTAAAATATTTAAAATCAAAAATATTTAAAATAAAAATATAAAATAAAATTTTAATAGTTTTTCGCATCAAATACCATCATTACTTTTTAATATAGCATAAATAAAAATAATCATTAATTATCTATTTTTAGAGAGCTTGTAAGAAAATTTATATATAAATGTATTTATGTATAGAAGTTCTTAATATTTCTAAATTTTTTAGCAATAAAAATTTGAAAATATCAACCATAATATTTCTTTCATTTTTTATCAACAAAAAAAAAAAAATATATAAAAAAATAATGATTAAAATATGAAATATCACAATATACATAAAATGACTATTTAAAAATAAGAATACTTCTGAATAAGTAAAATAAGCCCATATATAAAGTTGAAACCACACTGTAGCATAGTGGTTCTGTGCTTGCCTTCCAACCCACATGCCACTGGTTCAAACCCTAGATTTTACAGTTTATTTTGGAAAACCATTTTACTGGATATACAGATATGAAAAATCATTAAAATCCGAATTCAGAACCAAATCTGGTGAAATTTATAAGTAGACATCCAAATTTGGATCCAAATCAGATTGATACCATAATTCCAATCTAAATCAAAATCGAATCTGATACGGAAATGGATGCAGTCAGATTTAATCTGCCTGTTTTCGGCCCTAACTTTAGATCATGTTTGATAGTTTGGAGTTTAAATTTTGATATCATTGATTTTGCATTGTTAACTCATTTATCAGCCAAAAGTTGATCTAGCTCAATCAACCTCTGCTCAATAAGGCTCAAACATGGATATATGATGTAGTTTATGTATAATGGATTATTGGATTAAGGTTTCAATTGGTGCATCTTTTTATTTTTTGGATCAATTCGTTGTTAATTTAGGCCTTAGCCAAACTTTAAACCGTGCTCAAACCAAGAATTGAGCTTTCATTCAAGCTTGAACGAAGCTTCGCCTAATCTAGAGTTGATTCTAGCTTGTTTTAGGTTTATCAAGCTAATCAAGTAAGCTTATGTTCAGCTTGAATTGAGCTAGAAATAATGGTAAACAAATCAAGCTTGATCTTGAAGTTCAACCTCGAAATTAATTTCAAACCAAGCTTGATAATATCCAAGCTCGATCGGGCTTGGCTCAGTTACATTCCTACCAGTGGTTGAATGGCTACTGGAGGGCTCAACAAAAGCCTCCAATTGGTGGTACATGGGTGGATAGGTAAACAACAACTGGAAAGTTACTCACTTGCCCTGGTGTCAATGGAGGTGAGGGTTGCGAGAGACGAGGGAGTACTGAGCAAAGTGACAACATATCTTAGGCTGTGTTAGTTTGTTTCAGTCACAATAACCAAAATGAAGTGAGAAAATACACAACACACGAATTTTAATATAAGAGTGCCTAGTCAGCGACTAACTAGGTAGTCTAAGCTCTGCATGAACCTAGGCAGATTGCCTAGGACAATACTAGGGCATACTGGCCATACCCATCAAGAATGATCGATCAGGAAGGCTAATTTGATTGACAAGCAAATAAAGAGGGCACATCTCAGACTCCCTTTTCTATCATCTCTCTCCTAGTTCTTATACTGCCACAACTTATATACTACTCCTTCCCTTATCTGCTCGTTTTCCCTTCTTACAATCACAAAAACCTTCCGTGAGGTGTCATGTGGGGATTTACGTCATGATAAACACATGGTAGGAGAGCCAAAGCCACCCAGTCCACGGCATTACGTCCTATTCTATTCCTTCATGAAACTGTATTTTTACTAACTTATGAAAGAAATAAACAAATAATCTACCACTATATCTGACTCAGAAACAAACCGACTGCCGCTGTTAAGTTATGATTCCATGATCCTGTCACAATTTAATTCCTCAATTAAATAAAATGTACAAAGAGAGAAAATTATCGAAACCGTAGCATATTGCCCTACGCCAGCAATTACTCCTTACTCCTACCAACACCCAACAAAATGGACCTTCACAATCCACGATGATCAAAAAGATGGAATTTTGATTGCCAGTGATCGATGAATAGAACAACCGGCGAATCTTTATCAGCGCAGCAAGAAATTAGAGAGTTCGGTTCAGATCTAACCCCCACGGAAAAGAATGATACCATAACCGAGAATTCACAGCCCGTCGAACCCAAAAATAAAAGTTGTTCCCTGAACCACCTTCAAAACACTGCTTATTCGAACACTAATCCAACGATCCGAGCAGATCAAGAGAGAGAAAGACCAACAGTGGAAGACGATCCGTCGGTCCCCCCCACAAGATCTCGCTAGAAATCGGTTTCTAGTCGAAGAACTAGGGCTGGGGATCAGAGGATGCGGCGATCAATGGCCACAAGGGAGGAGGGGGCGTACCTTGTGATCGGACTCGGAGGCGCCGGCGCCGGCGACGAGGAGGAGGAGAAGGAGGGGAAGGAGGGGAGGCGGAGATCGGGCGTCGGAGGGCATCGCCGCGGCCGGATCTGAGAGCCCAGAGCTTGGAGGTGCCTTTCTTGCCGGGCCTTTTCCTTAATCCTTTCGGCCGCTCCCTCGATCGACTCTCGGGGGATAGAGAGCGGAGGAGAGAACACGGAGCGAGCCCTTTTCCTTCAGATTTGGCACGGACGCGGCCTCCCCCCGTCGTGGTAGCGTTATTGAACAAATATTGGATTGCACGAAAAAAAAAACGAAACAAATATTGGACAGGTGTTTTGGTTTGCAGCGTACTTCTCACTTGGATTTGATTTGCATCTTTTTTGCTTTACTTGTATTTATGATTTAGGTACAAAATAAGCTCTTTGTCAATATTAAGGTCGTTGGTTCAGGACATGATGCACTTTATTGGAACTAGATTCAGGTTCATGAGATGTTGGCCAGATCGCGTTCAGATGAGCTGGATCGAGTTGAGCCAGGCTGGACTATAATAGATGAATATTTTTTTTGATAAAATATAATAGACGTATTTACTTATGCATAGATAATAGAGTTATAAAAATTTATATAAACGTGCGTTTAGTTTCACGTTAATTATTTATCAAAAATATTTTAATATTTTAAATATTTAAATAAAAATAAAAAAATAATATTTTTTTTAATTTTTTTAAATAAAAATTTAAATTATTATAAAAAATTAAAAGTAATAAATAAGAATGAAAAAAAAATTATGTTGATAGAAAATTATATTGCAGGACAGTTTCACAAGAAAATATAAGGCTGTTTTCGCAAAATCAAAAACATATGAGACTTGAGAATTACTGGAATTTATTTTTTGTTAAAATGTGTTATTGAGATTAATGATATATTCTTTAATAAATGGTAAAAATATACTAATAAAAATATTAAATTATAAAATAAATTAATCTATTTTTTTAGAAATTAATATTTTTATTAATCTTATGCAGGAAAGAAAACCATCAATGTGAAGATCTTATTTTTCTGGTTCTGATGAAATAAATTTCAGGCAAAACGGACTTCAAACGAGTCCAAAATTAAATTTTAAAAAAATAAATAAATAAAAAAATCCAATTCGGTTCAAACTGGTTCAGAAAATCGACTTAGCAGACCGTCCTGTTCGATCGTATCAATAGATCGACCCACCGACGTAGCGTTGACGTCAGCATTTTTTGCGGCGCACGGTGGACCGACTTGAGGATATTTCAAAAATTTTACATGAAGAAGCGCGCTTCAATTGGCTGAAGAATGCGGTGGTCCATGCAATACCAGGCTCGCGCATGGTCTACAGAGGGCAATTTGAAAATTTTGTCTGATCCAACGGGCGTCTTTTACTGAGACTTGATCGGACGGTCGAAACGAATGCGCTAACGAACGGCATCCGCAGCTCCCGATCGAGATCCAACGGCTGAGATTCATCTCGACGTTAAACTAAAGATCAGAAGCCTTCTTTCTATGCGATCTGACAGCCCAGATTCAATCTAACACTTGATCCAATGGCTAGTATGAATTTCGACTTGATCTGAAATATTTTAAAAGGTTTTTAAGTAATTTTTGGACCGTTTGATCAACATCTAATGGTCAAAATCATTCAAAATCCTAATTTGAGTTGTTTTGAGAGTTTTAAACCTAATTTCTAAAGAATTTTGAGGAAGAATCGATTTCTTAGCCTATAAAATCTGCTGTTGCCGTAGGAAAAAAGAAGAGGGAAGTTAGAGAGAAATAAAAAGAGAGGAGAAGAGAGAGAGAAAAAAAAAAAGAGAAAAGAGAGAGAGTCAAGAGAAATAAATAAATAAAAAAAAAGAGAGGAGAGAGGTAGAAAGAGAAGAGAGATTTGTGAGAGAAAGAAAATGATTTTTGATTTTTTTCGATAATCAAGATATCGATCAAGGAACCTCTTCTTCTTCACCAAGTTCTCCATACCAAGAGCAACAGACAATCAATTTCAGCAATCAAACAATCTAATTTCTCTATGCTTTTTATTTTATTTATTGTTTTTGAATTTGTTATCGTGAACTAAATTTTTTTTTACTAAGACTAAGATGTAGCCACTCTTTTGATGCAATATTCAATGTAATTTATTTTTAATTTTAAATTTTATTCATGAGGAGTATATAAATCTGATCTTAATGCTTTTAGATTACTGGCCATCTTCTAATTAATCTGATGAACATAGATGTTACGGACCAAGTATATCTATGTTATTGCTTCTTGATTATATACCTTGTATTATGAATCAAATTAGAATTCATATGCATGCGGAAATTTTAGTGCGCTTTGAATGCAGCATATTTTAATTAAAGGGTTTCACAAAACTTAATGCATTAATATTTATTTAAATTACACCTGGACCAAAGGATAATTAATAAATATTGATAGTTTTGCTATGCCTGGACCAAAGGGTAGTGAATAAATTAGGAGACTCCACCGTCACATGAAATAAAATTAATCTAATAATCTGAATATTGTATTGACTGAGTTGGTGAACCGATTGCCTTAGTAATCCATATTGCTCTTGAAGTTTAAAATCCTAATAATTTACACTCTCTCTATTTTCTTAAAAATTTTTAATTATTTTTTTATTTTATTCTTTAATTTCTTATTCTCATAAATCGGATCTTCTAAATAAAGCATAGGAAAGAGCTTTTCAGTACTTATTTTTCAATCCTCTAGGGATGATACTCTACTCATTCACTTTATTACTTGATCGACTGGTGCACTTGCCATAGCTATAAATTAGCACGCATCAAGTTTTTGGCACCGTTGTCGGGGATTGTGTCTAAAATAATATTAAAATTTTGATCCTAGCTTTACTTTAGAAATTTATTTTTAATTTTTATTATTATTTAAAAAAAAATTGTTCAGTGCATGACACGTACTGGACATAGTAACTTACTACCTTTAGATCCAGAAATTGAAAGAACCATTAGAAGACTACAACAAGAAAGAAACATGGCAGCTGAAGATCCTAACGACATCAATCTAGGATTGGATATGGCGACTGAAGGACAGCATGAAGCTATTCGACCAGTACATCGTCCATTAAATGATTACATCACACCATCTGTAGCCGATGCAGCTTCGAGCATCAGGAGACCGCCTGTACGAGCAAACAACTTCGAAATAAAATCGACGATGATCCAGATGATTCAATCAACTGTCCAATTCAGTGGACACGTGCATGATGATCCGAATGCCCATATTTCTAACTTTCTTGAACTTTGTGATACTTTTAAAATTAATGGGGTGTCGGATGATGCTATTAGATTAAGGTTATTTTCTTTCTCTTTACGGGACAAAGCTAAGAGTTGGCTTCATTCTCTTCCTGTAGGTTCTATCATAACTTGGGATGTTCTAACCCAAAAATTCTTAGCCAAGTACTTTCCACCTTCCAAGACTACCAAGATGCACAACGATATCACTTCGTTTATGCAAATGGATATTGTTGGTGCAGAAATCCGTCTTTGCTGAAGGTCGCCGGGGTCGAGGCTGTTGAGGTCACCGTCGGGGACCTGCAAAATGAAGTTTCGTTCGAAACTGATGGGGGGGTGGCTCCGGCATGACCCTCCGACGGTCAAGTCAGTTTTCGGCCAACAGTAATGGAGTGCTCGGAATGAGTTCCGGAGCTTAGAGATGAGGAGGAGAGCTTAGAGAGTCGAGAGTTCAGAGAGCTTAGCCTTGGCGTATCTGGAGGGGTCCTTTTATAGCGGAGCTTAGTTGATGGTGACGGTCATGCCGTCTGGCAGAGAGTCGTTGGGCGGCATGGAGTTCGGTACGGAGAGGATGGCATCGTCCGGTGGATCGTGGGAGCCATACTGGCATGTCGTGGGCCGCATGGAGTCCGGTACGGAGAGGAAGGCGTCGTCCGGTGGATCGTGGGAGCCATACTGGCGAGTCGTGGGCCGCATGGAGTCCGGTACGGAGAGGAAGGCGTCGTCCGATCTTGTTGCAGGCGATAGTTCATCCAGAGGAGTTCGGACTTGTAACAGAGTTCGGCTGAAGGGGAAGCTGGGGGAGTTCGGCTGGCTGAAGGGTCGGCCATCTGTAGAGTTCGGCCGAGGGACGATTGCCGAGGAGTTCGACCGCTGAGAGGCCCGAAGAAGCTCGGCTGGGGCCAGTTGAAGGACTTCGGTTGCTAGTTGGTTCGGCCAGGGCTCGCTGAGGAGTTCGGCCGCCTGGAGTCGGTCCGAAGGGGTTCGGCCGCCTGGGCTCGCCTGGAGTCGGTCCGAAGGAGTTCGGCCGTGGGGTCCGAATGGGTTCGGACTTGTAGGAGAGTTCGGCTGAAGGGGAAACCCGGGAGGAGCTCGGATGGCGGAACGGGCGTCTGGGAGGAGTCCGTCTCCGTCCTGCCGCTTGGAGTCCAAGGAGCTCGGCCGCAAGGAAGTTCGGCCGGCGGTGGGTGTTCGGCCCGAAGCCTGGACACTGGGGAGTTCGGCCGCTAGGCAGTCCGGCAGGCTGAAGGAGTTCGGCCGTGGGGAGTCTGAAGGAGTTCGGCATCCCAGGAAGTTCGGTCTCGATGCTGGGAGTCCGAAAGAAGCTTAGAAGCTGACCAGTTCGTCCTGCTGGAAGAAGCTCGGCCGCTGGGAGTTCGGCTGAAGCCCGTCTGTCGGAGCTCTTCTGCGGCTATTGGTTACATTATGCTGAGCGTCGGATTGGGCTTCGGTAGGAGCGGGATTTATCCCCAACAGTAGCCCTCCACTCCCGAGTTCAAAAATTGAAGGAAGGGAGTACCAAAATAGGCGACTGTCGAAGTCTTCTTCCAGACTCCGCGTTTGTTGCAGCTGAAGCTCGGGGGAGGTCTCATCTCCAACCAATGTTGACGCTGAAGTTGAGGCTGAGGCTTGGGGGAGACCTCATCTCCAGTCGATGCTTGAAGTGCGCGCTCGGAAGAGATCTTATCTCCTACGGCCGAGCTTCACTCGGGGGAGATCTTATCTCCTGCAGCCGAGGTGCGCGCTCGGGGGAGATCTTATCTCCTGCAGTCGAGCTTTCCTCGGGGGAGATCTTATCTCCCCCCCCAAAGCTCATCATCAAGCCGAAATGAAGTTCGTGGAAAGCCGAACTCCTCAGCTCAACCTCCAAACGAAGTTCGGCACAAGCGAGGGCAGAGTAAAGTTCTCCTACGGAACGAAGTTCGGAGGAAGACCGAACTCATCAGCTCATCGAAATAAAGTTCGACGGAAGCAAGGCCGAACTCTCCCTTTTGAGCTCATCAATGAAGCTCGGCGCAAACGAAGCCGAACTCCACCTTAAAGCCCACCATCATAGTGAAGTTCGGCTCAAGGAGTGGCGAAGTTCTCCCATAAATGAAGTTCGGCATCAGGGAGGCCGAACTCCGCAGCAGATCACCCAAGTGAAGTTCGGCTGCGCTCGAGACTGGGTGATCGAGGCCGAACTCCCCCTCAAGTACGTCGCCACAATGAATTCACGGGAGGTGCGATAAAGTTCGGGCAAGCAAAGCCGACCCCTCTCTACGAGCAGGGAAGTTCGGACAAAGAAGCATGAAGTTCTCCCACGGAAAGTTTCATGGGAAAGCGGAATGAAGCTCCACGCAAGCGAAGCCTGAACTTCTCGAGCTCACCACAAAGGAAGCCCCGACAGAAGGAATCCCCCTCCCGAAAGATTCCGCAGCTACGACCCGCTCCTCTAACTCGAATCCTCAATGAAGTTAAGAGCCAGCCGCCAAGACCTGAAGGACTACGGCCTCTCCAAACGTGCGCGATCAAGGCAAGTAAAGCCCCTACCATCGCGACCATGGCCACGACACTGAGGAATACGTTCAGCTCCGAGATTGAAGAGCTCGTCAAAAAGGGACGATGGGATAAATTCTTCCGACGCCGGTCTGAAGCAGGAGAAGATCGGCTATAGGCGCTGCCGTTACTGAAAAAGATAAGAAGGTCGGCCGCCTCGCGACGTCATCAACGCCACCCCGGGGAGGAGCTAGGAGCTAGCTACATCGGTGATTGTCGTCCCCAGCGACAAAGTCAAGAGAAGCATGTTCCAAATTAAGAAGGCCGGCATGAGATAGATGAGGTCGTCTGGACGGGACTTACTGCCCGAGGGAACTCCGAGGAACAACACCTCGACAACCCTCGAACGAAAATGCGCTGCAATCAGCTTCTCCTCGATAAAACTCTCCCCTCTCAATAAAATCATTTCTGGATGCGAAAACTATGCGATGACAGGGAAGAAGCAGTCAGCCGCATTAGGAACAGGAGGAGAACCTCGTCCTAGCGCGAGCAAAGTTGAAGGCCCCGTCTACGAAGGACGGGATGGGGGGAGAGGCGAGGACGACGGTCCTCATGTGCCCACAGTCGGCTAGGAATAGGAGGAGAACCTTGTCCTAGCGCGAGCAAAGTCGAAGGCCCCGTCTACGAAGGACGGGATGGGGGGAGGGCGAGGACGACGGTCCTCATGTGCCCCACAGTCGGCTAGGAACAGGAGGAGAACCTCGTCCTAGCGCGAGCAAAGTCGAAGGCCCCATCCACAAAGGACGGGATGGGGGAGAGGCGAGGACGACGGTCCCCATGTGCCCCCACAGCCTGTTGGACACAGGAGGAGAACCTCGTCCAATGTGAGCAAAGTCGAAGGCCCCATCCACAAAGGACGAGATGGGGGGAGAGGCGAGGACGACGGTCCCCATGTGCCCCCACAGTCCGTTGGGAACAGGAGGAGAACCTCGTCCTAACGCGAGCAACAAGTTCGGCTACAGGAGATAAGATCTCCCCTGAGCGCACTTCGACCTCGGCTGCAGGAGATAAGATCTCTCCTGAGAGAGCTCGACCCGCAGAGATAAGATCTCCCCCGAGCGTGCACTTCGATCTCGGCCGCAGGAGATAAGATCTCCCCCGAGGGAAGCTCGACCGTAGGAGATAAGATCTCCCCCAAGCGCGCACCTCGACTGTAGGAGATAAGATCTCCCCCGAGTGAAAGCTCGGCCGAGGAGATAAGATCTCCCCCGAGCGCGCACTTCAACCTCGGCTAGAGATAAGATCTCTCTCGAGCGACCGTGAACAACCTCGGTTAGGAACGGGAGGAGAACCTCGTCCTAATGCGAGCACCAACCTCGGCTAGAGATAAGATCTCTCCCGAGCGACGAGCCAACGAGACAAACCTCGTGTAGGAACAGGAGGAGAACCTCGTCCTAACGCGAGCACCAACCTCGACCGCAGGAGATAAGATCTCCCCCGAAAAGCTCGGTTGCAGGAGATAAGATCTCCCTCGAGCGCGCACTTCGGCTGCAGGAGATAAGATCTCCCCCGAGTGAAGCTCGACTGTAGGAGATAAGATCTCCTCCGAGCGTGCACCTCGGCTGCAGGAGATAAGATCTCCCCGAGGGAAGCTCGATCGTAGGAGATAAGATCTCCCCCGAGCGCGCACTTCGACCTCGGCTGTAGGAGATAAGATCTCCCCCGAGGAAAGCTCGGCTGCAGGAGATAAGATCTCCCCGAGCACGCACTTCGACCTCAGTCGCAGGAGATAGATCTCCCCGGAGGAAAACTCGATCGCAGGAGATAAGATCCTCA
>QRFJ01000616.1:999037-1014865 GCA_006176705.1 Cocos nucifera
CTTGAATCAAGCGAGACTATCATCAGCGGGAGACCAGGCCCCGACGAAGCCGAGCTGTGGCGGTCGAGCTTCCCTGAAGAAAGGGCCGACCTTCTTGAAGGCGCCTGGGTTCTGCATGTGGATGGCTCATCCAACTCTAGCGGGGCCGGCGCAGGGCTGGTCCTGGTTAGCCCCGAGGGGATCGTCACCGAGTACGCATTGCGCTTCGAGTTTCCCACAACCAACAATGGGGCCGAGTATGAAGCGCTGATAGCCGGGCTGCAGATAGCCAGGGAATTGAAGGTGGGTCGGCTTCAAGTCTATAGCGATTCCCAGTTGGTGGTCGGTCAGGTCGGCGGCAGCTACGAGGCGCGGGAGGAAAGCATGGTGATGTACCTCGGGAAGGTGAAGAACTTAATACCAGCCTTCGACAGCTTCGACATTCGGCACATCCCAAGGACCGGGAATACAAGGGCCGACCTCCTCTCCAAGTTGGCCACCTCTGCCCCGGCCGAACTACCAAAAGAGGTGTTTCTGGAAACTCTGAAGTGCCCGACCACCGAGGAACCTCAGGCCGTCCTGCGGACGGACTTCGAGCCCAGCTGGATCGATCCGCTGATCGCCTACCTCGAAGAAGGGGTCCTCCCCCACGACCGGAGAGAAGCTCGGAAGCTCAGGAGTCAAGCCTCCCGCTACGTCTTGTACGAGGGCAGGTTATATAAAAGGTCGTACTCCCTCCCGTTGCTGAGGTGCCTCCGACCCTCTGAGGCCTGCATCGCGCTACAGGATGTCCACGAAGGACTCTGCGGAAGTCACGCGGGAGCCAGATCCCTATCGCAAAGACTACTTCGGCAAGGGTACTACTGGCCGACCCTACTTCGTGATTCCACGGAATACGTGAAGAGGTGTGACCGCTGCCAGAAGAACGCCAGCGTGCAAAGGCAGCCGGCATCCGAACTCACTCCGCTCACTGCACCCTGGCCCTTCGCGCAGTGGGGGATGGACATCCTCGGCCCCTTCCCAACAGCGTCCGGACAACGGAAGTTCCTCCTGGTCGCGATCGACTACTTTACCAAGTGGGTCGAGGCGGAACCACTAGCGAAGATCACCGAGGCCAAGGTGCAGGACTTCGTCTGGAAGACGCTGATCTGCCGGTTCGGTCTGCCCCGAGCTCTCATAACCGATAATGGGCGACAGTTCGCTGGAGCCCGGTTTGCCGAGTTCTGCGAAGGACTAAACGTCTCCCACCACTTCACATCGGTGGCTCATCCGCAAGCCAATGGGGAAGCCGAAGTGACCAATCGGACCCTGCTGCAAGGCCTCAAGACGAGGCTCGACAGGGCGAAAGGGGCCTGGGTAGACGAACTCTACCACGTTCTCTGGGCATACCGAACAACGCAGAGGGTACCGACCGGCGAGACACCCTTCGCCTTGGCCTTCGGCACCGAGGCAGTCATCCCGATCGAGCTCAAACTCCCGTCTGCTCGAATCGTGGGCTTCAACGAGCAACTCAACTCCCAGGACCTCAGAACCAACCTCGACCTGCTGGAAGAAAGGAGGGAGGCAGCCCGCATCCGAATGGCCGCCTACCAGCGGAAGGTGGCTCGGTATTACAATTCCAGAGTCAAAAGCAAGGCGTTCAGAGTTGGGGACTTAGTGCTCCGACGAGCAGCCGTCTCCCAGCCCCAGAATCAAGGGAAGCTCGTCCCAAATTGGGAAGGTCCGTACGAAGTGGTAGAGGTCATCCGACCTGGTACCTATCGCCTAAAGGAGCTCGGAGGACTAGCGCTTCCCCGACCTTGGAACTCAGAAAACCTGAGAATGTACTACCAGTAGTTTCCCTCAATAAAACCTTGTTGCTCGACACTATCGTTTCAGGGTCACTGGGAAAAAAGCGAGCGGAAATGCCCCCACAGCCGGCTAGGAACAGGAGGAGAACCTCGTCCTAGCGAGCAAAGTCAAAGGCCCCGTTCGCAAAGGACGGGATGGGGGGAGAAGCGAGGACGACGGTCCTCATGTGCCCCCACAGCCGGCTAGGAACAGGAGGAGAACCTCGTCCTAGCGTGAGCAAAGTCAAAGGCCCCGTCCACAAAGGACGGGATGGGGGGAGAAGCGAGGACGACGGTCCTCATGTGCCCCCACAGCCGGCTAGGAACAGGAGGAGAACCTCGTCCTAGCGTGAGCAAAGTCGAAGGCCCCGTCCACAAAGGACGGGATGGGGGGAGAAGCGAGGACGACGGTCCTCATGTGCCCCCACAGCCGGCTAGGAACAGGAGGAGAACCTCGTCCTAGCGTGAGCAAAGTCGAAGGCCCCGTCCACAAAGGACGGGATGGGGGGAGAAGCGAGGACGACGGTCCTCATGTGCCCCCACAGCCGGCTAGGAACAGGAGGAGAACCTCGTCCTAGCGTGAGCAAAGTCAAAGGCCCCGTCCACCAAGGACGGGATGGGGGGAGAGACGAGGACGACGGTCCCCATGTGCCCCCACAGCCCGTCGGGAACAAGAGGAGAACCTCGTCCTGACGCGAGCAAGGTCCAAGGCCGAGCCCCAGAGTCTACGGTAAGCTTCACTGCAGAAGACGAGGTCTCCTTCAGACCTCGGCTTCAACTTCGGTATCAGCGTCAGCGGGAGGCGAGGTCTCCCCCAAGCGATCATAACCTTGACTGCAAAAGAGGAGGTCTCCCCCGAATCGACTTCGGTTGATGAAGGCAATGTCAACTCCGACCCTGACCACGGGGGGCGACATTGACTCCGGCCTCAACGTCGGCTTCACTAATTTTGGCTGGAAACGAGTCCCACTTCAACTCCAAACATCGACTGGGGATGAGACCTCCCCCAAGCCTCAGCTTCAACTTCAGCGTCAATATTGGCTGGAGATGAGACCTCCCCCGAGCTTCAGCCGCAACAAATGCGGAGCCTGGAAGAAGACTTCGGCAGTCGCCTGTTTTGGTACTCCCTTCCTTCAATTTTTGAACTCGGGAGTGGGGGGGCTACTGTTGGGGATAAATCCCGCTCCTGCCGAAGCCCGGCCCGAACGCTCAGCCCAATGTAACCAGTAGCCGCTGAAGAGCTTCAGCGCCAGGCGCCAGGCCGAACCCCTAACACGGCCGAACTGCCTTCGGACCGACTCCCAGGCGAGCCCATGCAGCCGAACTCCTTCGGACTTCCCACGGCCGAACTCCTTCGGACCGACCCCAGGCGAGCCCATGCAGCCGAACTCCTTCGGACTTCCCAGCGGCCGAACTCCTTCGGACCGACCCCAAGCGAGCCCATGCAGCCGAACTCCTTCGGACTTCCCACGGCCGAACTCCTTCGGACCGACCCCAGGCGAGCCCATGCAGCCGAACTCCTTCGGACTTCCCACGGCCGAACTCCTTCGGACCGACTCCAAGCGGCCGAGCTTCAATGAAGTCCTCTCAGCGGCCGAACTCCCTCAGCGGACGGGCTTTAGTAGAATCCCCAAGCGGTCGTCACTCAGGAGCCCGAACTCCTCAGCAATCGTCACTCAGGAGCCCGAACTCCTCAGCAGTCGTCACTGGGCCGAACTCCTCAGCGGTCGCCCTCATCAAACTTCGGCCGACCGAGCTCCTACCGAACTCTCAAGTGTCCAAGCCTCAGCCCAAGTCCAACAGGCCGGCCGAACCCCAGACGGCCGGGCCGCGGCTTCTCAGCAGCCGAACTCTTCTGCGGACGGGTCCTTAGCTGCATACCTCTCGCCAGACGCCTATGGGAGCCGAACTCCCTCCTATCTTCCTCTTCAGGAGCCCGAACTCCTCCGAAATGGGCACACGACGAAGGCCTTCATCCCTTCATTCGGCAAGCTCTGCAACCATCACCATCAGTCAGTCCGCCGCACCATCAGTCAGTCCGCCGCGGGCGATAGCGACCCACTGTCAGGCGGCGATGGCTGTCACCCTCCATCCGCCGCATGCGGCGCCAGTGAGACTGACTCCACCGAACCTCGAGCGGCCCGCCAGCACGCGGCTGCAGTTGTCACCATCAAGCTCCACTATATAAAGGATCCCTCCCGACACGCTAAGGCTAAGCTCTCTGAACTCTCGACTCTCTGAGCTCTCCTCCACATCTCTAAGCTCCGGAACTCATTCCGGGCACTCCATTACTGTTGGTCGGAGACTAACTTGACCGTCGGAGGGTCCTGCCGGAGCCACCACCCCACCGGTTCCGGGCGGGACTTCGTTTTGCAGATCCCCGGCGGCGCCCAGCGGCTTCGATTGCGGCGACCTCCGGCGGCGACGAAAATCTGCACCAACAGCATGCATGAAGGTTAAAAGTCGGTGTCCCGATGTTGCATCGACTAACTGATCAATCTTCGATAAGAAAAAGCTATCTTTCAGATAAGCTTCATTTAAATTAGTGTAGTCGATGCAGATTCATCATTTTTCGTTGGCTTTCTGTACCATCACGATATTAGCCAGCCAGTTAGGATAATATGTTTTCTTGATGAAATCGGCAGCAAGAAGTTTATCTACCTCTTCATTAATGGCTTGTTATCTTTCAGGGGCAAATGGTCTTTTCTTTTATCTCACCGGCTTAACATTCAAGTTGATGTTTAGTTGGTGAGTTATTATTTCTGAAGAAATGCCTGGCATATCAATTGCTGACCACGTGAATATATCGGCATTCATCCTTAGTAGATCTATTATTTGGCCTCTTTCTTGCTTAGTCAATCGAGATCCGATTAAGATGATTTTTGTGGGATCTGCTTCTCGTAAGGGGATCGATATTAATTATTCAGCTGGCTTCCCTCTTTCTTCATTTTTCTTCTGATCCAATTTATCGATCGTCAGAGGTTCTTTTGGCTTTGTTCCTTCGGTAGAGATCATGAAATAATGTCGTGCAAGCTGTTGATCTCCTTGCATTTCATCGACTCCTTATCAAGTAGAAAATCAGACCAATAGGTGGAAGGTTAACACCACCGCTCTTAAAGCATTGAGTGCAGATCGTCCAAGTATGGCATTGTAAGTCGAAGAAATTTAGACAACCATAAATATGGCTTGAATTATGCTTTATCATGATTTTGTCCCTACAGTGAGGGGGAGAGTAATTTCTCCTTCTATGTAAATTGCATCTCCTATGAAATCGACTAACGGTATTGAAATTCATCATAGTCAATTAGTCGGCAATTGCATTTGGAAGAAAGTTGAGTAAAATAGAACATCGATGGAGCTTTCATTATCTATAAGTATCTTTTTTACATCATAATTAGCTATAATTGCCGACACAATGACAACATCATTATGGAGAGTTTGTATTCCTCTTACATCATCGTTCGAAAAGAAAATTACATTATCATTCCATTGTTTTTAATCGACTCCTCTTCAAAAGTTGCCCCCCAGTCTCTAGATCGATCAGAGATCATGTTGATGACCTCGGCCGTTGGTCGATTGTCGTTCGCTTCCTCCGATTGTCGCTGTAGTTGTCGGTTGTTGGAGCTAGAGGATCATGTCGATATTTGCCAAGAAATCCTCGGCATATCAAATCTTTAATTTCATTCTTGAGTTGGATGCATTGTTCAGTATCATGACCATGATCACGATGAAAATGATAATACTTCTTTTGATTGTGATTTCTTGGGGGCGCTTTCATCGGTAGGGGGCGTCATACATACTCTACTCCTTCAATTTTTATTCAAATTTGTGTGCGAGGAGCAATAAAAGGAGTATAAAAATTGAATTTCGTGTCATATCTATTTAGCCTTGGACTCCATCGGGATAGCGAAGCTCTTTTATCAGTCGGCTGCTGACTTGACTCGGCAGGAGCCCTACTTTTCTTCTGTTTCTTCTTTTGACCTTTGCCTTTCACTCGACGACAGTCAAAAGTGACTTCATCCGCATAGACATGCTTGAACACACGGTCTAAAAGTTTAGAATAGATCCGAGGGTGGTTCTTATCCAGTGAGTAAGTGAACCTTGATCCCTTCAAACCTCTTTTCATAGTCGAAATGGCTATGTCTTCACTGAGGTCCTTGACCTCAAGTCTGGCAGTGTTGAAATGTGCCATAAAATCCCGTAACATCTCTCCTTCATCTTGCTTGATGGAGAAGCGACTGTCGGCCGTCCGTGGTATCTTTTGGCTGGTGTGGAAGTAGGTTACGAATGACTCTTCCAGTTGTTCAAAAGAATGGATGCTTCCTGGCTTCAATTCAGAATACCAAGCTCGAACAGCTTTCCAAAGAATTGTCGGAAAACCTTTACAGAGAAGGGCGTTGGAGGCCTCTTGGATCATCATGAGAGTTTTGTAACTCTCTAGATGATCAATCGGATCTGTGGAACCATCGTATGGTTTCACCTATGGTATTTTGAACCGACTAGGGATCGGTTTGTCCATAATTCGCTGAGAAAATGGGGAGGTCATATGAATACTGAGGTCATTAGAATCCCCTAAATTATTCATCTTCAGTCGGGCAAGTTGACGGTCGATCTTCTTGAACTTGCATTCATGGTCATCGAGTCGTTGCAGTTGAGAAAATCTAGGGATAGAGTCTTTTAAAGAAGATGAAGAAGACGATGGTGATCGCGGCCTCTTTTTCTTTTTGATACTGCATCGAAGGAAAGGGAAGGCCGATTGCCAAGAGTGACGAGAGCATCGCGATGGTGATGGTTCATTACAACGAGAGTATCGAGTCGATCGCCATTTAGGTGAAGGAAATGAAAATCGCCGTGAACGATTACTATGTCTTGACGGCATAGGTTGTGCCGGTGGTTCTTTCGCTACCAGTTGTTGCTATTGTTGGAGATTGTGGACAACCTCCATTAGGATTTGTATTTGCTGCATTAAAGCAGTAAGCTATTTGGTTTGAGCATCCGTTGGAGTTGCCGGATGTGAAAAACTGGGCTCTGCCATTAAAGGTGGAGGAGGAAGTCGCACTTCCCGACGGAAAGATTGCCTGGTGGAGTGCTGGGCTCGCGTTCTTGGCATCTTTGTAGAATGATCTATTTTCTCGATTCCTTCCTACCTAGCGTACCAATCTATTACGGCTAATCCTCTAGTACGCATGTTGCCAATTAAAGTTACCTGCAAAAAGAAGTCCACATTGATCAAAAATATTTTCGACGGGGATCCTCTGATGCCCAAGTTAGTAGAGGATTGATGAACATGATAATTTGAATTCAAATAGGTAGAGTTCTAGCCTAGGATTGTCCTACCAAAGCACTTGATTTACCCTCTTTTTTATAAGCGAATGTGGTAGTATCCGTTTATAACGATCATAAATCATGGGATCCCATTTGTTCCAGCATTAAGGTATAGTTAATGCCCACCAATTGATCGTGGAGGAGCTGTTATGCGCGTTCTCTGCTGAAAATATAACTCTTACTGATCATATATCGATCACGTCGATTATATATTAATAGCTAATTAGTATTCTGTTCATAGAGCCATTCAATTTGGAGGATTGATCGGAAGTCAGTCGACTAACAATTGACTGACGGTCGAGAGTTGGTAAAATGATTGGCATTTGGTTGAGGAAAAACAACCATCAATTAACTGGCCGATTGATAGTCGTTCGTCATAAGTCGGGAGTTTGTTATGTTTGTTGCATAATCGGGCATATCATCTTTCAGTCGACGAGATTAATGAATTTATAATCGATCGATCGCCAAATAAAGATGATTGAATTTATGAATCCAACACTTAGATTTAAGAGGATTCATCTCATCATGATCATCTAAGTAAAATCACAAAATCTCTAGATCATGAGTGGATTGGAAGTGGTCCATCTCAATCTAATGCACAAAAAAGAACAAAAACATTTATGCCATGATATAAAAAGTTAACTAGGTTGGGAAATTCAAGAAAGATATTTTATGGTGTCCCAAGTTAGAAAAACCTTTTAGCTCCAGCCCATACTACTTCCTGGGGTCCCCAAGATTTGCAAAGGAGGATGATGCATGCTAATCTATTGCTATGGCAAGTGCACCAGTCGATCAAGTAATAAAGTGAATGAGTAGAGTATCATCCCTAGAGGATTGAAAAATAAGTACTGAAAAGTTCTTTTCTATGCTTTATTTAGAAGACCGATTTATGAGAATAAGAAATTAAAGAATAAAATAAAGAAATAATTAAAAATTTTAAGAAAATAGAGAGTATAATTATTAGGATTTTAAACTCAAGAGCAATATATTACTAAGCCAATCGGTTCATCAACTCAGTCAATACAATATTCAGGTTATTAGATTAATTTTATTTCATGTGATGGTGGAGTCTCCTAATTTATTCACTATCCTTTGGTCCAGGCATAGCAAAACTATCAATATTTATTAATTATCCTTTGATCCAGATATAATTTAAATAAATATTAATGCATTAAGTTTTGTGAAATTTTCTAATTAAAATACGCTGCATTCAAAGCGCACTAAAATTTTCGCATGCATATGAATTCTAATTTGATTCATAATTAAAGGTATATAATCAAGAAGCAATAACATAGATGTACTTGGTCCGTAACATCTATGTTCATCAGATCAATTAGAAGATGGCCAGTAATCTAAAAATATTAAGATCAGATTTATATACTCCTCATGAATAAAATTTAAAATTAAAAATAAATCACATTGAATATTGCATCAAAAGAGTGGCTACACCTTAGCCTTAGTAAAAGAAAATTTAGTTCATGATAACAAATTCAAAAACAACAAATAAAATAAAAAGCATAGAGAAATTAGACTGTTTGATTGCTGAAATTGATTGTCCGTTGCTCTTGGTATGGAGAACTTGGTGAATAAGAAAATACTCCTTGATCGATGTCTTGATTATCGGAAAAAATCAAAAATCCTTTTCTTTCTCTCACAAATCTCTCATCTCTTTCTACCTCTCTCCTCTCTTTCTCTTTTTTTTCTTTTTTTTTAATTTCTCTGACTCTCTCCCTTTTCTCTTTTTTTTTTCTCTCCCTCTCTTCTCCTCTCTTTTTATTTCTCTCTGACTCCCCTCTTCTTTTTTTTCTATGGCAACAGCAGGTTTTATAGGCTAAGAAATCAATTCTTCCCCAAAATTCTTTAGAAATTAGATTTAAAACTCTCAAAACAACTCAAATTAGGATTCTGAATGATTTTGACCATTGGATGTTGATCAAACGGTCCAAAAATTAATTAAAAATCTTTTAAAATATCCCAGATCAAGTCAAAATTCATGCCAGCCGTTGGATCAAGCGTTAGATTGAATCTGGGCCATCAGATCGCGTAGAAAGAAGGCTTCTGATCTTTAGTTTAACGTCGGGATGAATCTCAGCCATTGGACCTCGATCGGGAGCTGCAGATGCCGTTCGTCAGTGCATTCGTCTCGACCGTTCGATCAAGTCTTAGTGAAAGACGCCCGTTGGATCAGATAAAATTTTCAAATTGCCCTCTGTAGACCATGCATGAGCCTGGTGTTGCATGGACTGTCATATTCTTTAGCCAATCGGAGCGCGCTTCTTCATGTAAAATTTTCGAAATGCCCTCAAGTCGGTCCACCATGCATCATGAAAAATGCTGACATCAGCGCTGCATCGGTAGGTTAGTCTGCTGATGCGGTCGAACCGGACGGTCTGCTGAGTCAATTTTCTGAACCGATTTGAATCGAACTAAGTTTTTTTTTTGAAATTTAATTTTGGGCTCGTTTGAAGTCCGTTTTGCCTAAAATTTATTTCATCGAAACCAAAAAAATAAGATCTTCACATCGGTGGCCTTCTTTCCTATATAAGATTAATAAAAATATTAATTTTTAAAAAAATAGATTAATTTATTTTATAATTTAATACTTTTATCAGTATATTTTTATCACTTATCACACCCTCCAACTTAGTCATTGCTAGTCCCTTAGCAATGTTTTATTTAATATCATATTTCAATAAGATTATCTATCACAAAGATAAAATCTAGGACTAAAGATCAAAAAGTTTAGAAAATATTGCAAATTAAGCATTGAGCTTCAGAAGCAAATTTTTCAGTCAATACAATTAAAAACTTTCTTAGAGTACATCAAAGATCTATAGCACTTGTGTTCGTGATGACTAACTTTAGCATTTCAGTATTAAATTAAAAGAACAAAAGTATCCTCTCTTATCACCTATTTTGGTCAATTTTCTATACATTCTCAATTTTATACTCATGAATTAAGGTAGCTTTCACACTGCCTTTTTTTTTTCTTTTTTTTTTTTTTTTTTTTTTTTTACTGTGCTGAGCATCCTGGCCTTTCCTTCACCATTTTACGTGAATTTTCACACTTGACCTAGGTGCAGAGACCCAGTTACTAGGCTTTGGGCAATCCACATATACTCTATCTTTTGCACTTTATTTATAGGCAGGTAGCTCTTTCCTTAAATTCAAGTTTCTTTTGATTAGAATGTATATTAATTATCCAATTTTTAGTGATAATTGAATCCTCAGTTGGCCTTATAATCAATACCTACTTTGCCTTGTTAGTGTGCATGTGCAATTAAAAAGTGCTAATAATCTTTTAATGACCTAAGTAGGCTGCTAAAAGTTGACCAACTAATCTACTTCTTTAACTCATTACATTCATTAGCAAATAATTCTATCTTTTATCACTTATCCAGTTTATCTTGCTCAAGATTTTCTTCTTGACACATGATTTTTTTTTTTTTTTAACTTATTCTACATTGTCTTAAAGGAGAAAGAAAAATAAAGGATGTAATAAAGGATAGGAAGGAATACACCTGATTTGGTTCAATCTGGTTCTTTGGAGCTTTGAAATTTTGCTTGAGTTCTCATTGATTTTTCTGCAAAATTGAAAATACACACCAGAGCAGTAAAAGAGCAACAACAAATTACTGAAAAATAAAAGAAAAAAAAATGATCAAAACTAAAAAGAAAAGAAACAACCTATCTAGTAGTTCTGATTTATAGTCTTCAGCTTGACTTTCTTTGAAGTTCTAAAGTGGATCAATCCGGTGCCACTTCAATTGGAATACTTTCATGTTTGATCGAATCCTCTTTCAATTTGACATTGCTTGCTTTTATAGTCTCAAACCTATTTTCTACAGAATTCTCATATAATGGATTGTCAATAATATCAATTAGAAAATAAGTTTGATTATCATCAGGATGTTTAGTATCTTTGAAAACATTAAAAGTAACTTGTTCATCTTGGACTCTAAGAATTAATTTTTCTTGTTGAACATCTATTAAAGCTCCTCCAGTAGCTAAAAAGGGTCTCCCTAAAATAAGGGGTACATCATAATCTTCTTTCATATCAAGAACAATAAAATCAACAGGAAAAATAAACTTGTTTACCTTTACCAAGACATCCTCCACTATACCTCTTGGATATTTAATAGATCTGTCGGCTAATTGAAGAGTAATAGTGGTAGGCTTTGGTTCTCCTAGACCCAGCTTCCTGAAAATAGAAAAAGGCATGAGATTAATGCTTGCTCCTAAATCACATAAAACTTTATCAAAACTACAATCACCAATAATGCAAGGGGATAGTAAAACTCCCTGGATCTTTTAGCTTCTGTGGTAATTTATTTTGAAGTATTGCTGAGCATTCTTCATTCAAATTTATTCTCTCATGCTCCTTCAGCTTTTTCTTATTTGTTAAGATTTCTTTGAGAAACTTGGCATACCTGGGCATTTGAGTAATAGCATCTACAAAAGGAATATTAATATGTAAATTCTTTAAAATTTTGAAAAAGTTAGAAAATTTCTTATCTGGATGCTGTATTTGTCTCTCTGGGAATGGTAGTGGCGGCACGTAGGGCTTCACATTTGGATCAGCAAACCGTATACCTAGAGACCATCCATCTGCTGGTTGTTTTGGTGACTGACGAATTTTAGTTGATGGTTCCTTATTTGTAGTTGGCTCTTCAGTCTCATTCTTCTGATGTGGCTCCTCCAGCTTTGTACCACTTCTTAGGGTGATAGCATTGACTTGCTCCCTTGGATTGGTCTCCGTATTGCTTGGCAAGGATCCTTGAGGTCTCTCGAAGATTATCTTAGCCATTTGACCTATTTGCATCTCCAAGTTTCGAATTGCTGCTGTTTGGTCCTGCCTAAGTTTGGCTTCCAAATTTTTTATAGTTGCTTCTTGGTTTTGCATAAATTTGACCATCAGCTCTTCCATGTTGGACTTCTTTTCAGGTACTTGGAATCCCGGGGGTGGCTGTTGTGCTGCATTTTGATTGCTCCATGAGAAATTTGGGTGCTGCCTCCACCCTTGATTGTATGTGTTGGAGTAGGGAATTATTTTGTTACGGCCTGAAAAAATTACCAATATAATTAGCTGTATCAGTTGCTTTTAGCAAAAGGATTACCTATCTGGCAATTGCTCGTATCATGTCCTCCTCCATACATAGGTCACAAGTGATGCTCTGAACATGCATAGCTATTCCCTTTAAGTTGTTGACTTCGGCTCTAAGGGCTGCAATTTTAGCTAATAAGATTGGTATGCAATCTACTCCCTGCACAGCTGCTAGTCTTTTTGGCATCATGCGTTCTGTTTGCCATTGATAGCTATTTGATGCCATCTCATCGATCAGATCAAAAGCTTCTTCCTCCATTTTTTCATTAATGGTTCCTCCTGCTGCTGCATCAATCATAGAATGATTAGTAGGAGATAAACCATTATAGAAAATTTATACCTAAAGCCATACGGATAGTTGATGATGTGGACATCTTCTCAGCAGTTTCTTGAAATGCTCCCAAGCCTTATATAGTGTCTCCATATCTGTTGGGGATAAATCCCGCTCCTACCGAAGCCCGGCCCGACGCTCAGCAAAATGTAACCAGTAGCCGTAGAAGAGCTCCGGCAGACGGGCTTTAGCCGAACTCCCAGTGGCCGAGCTTCTTCCAGCAGGACGAACTGGTCAGCTTCCAAGCTTCTTTCGGACTCCCAGCGTTGAGACCGAACTTCCTGGGATGCCGAACTCCTCCAGACTCCCCACGGCCGAACTCTTTCAGCCTACCGGACTGCCTAGCGGTCGAACTCTTCGGTGTCCAGGCTTCGGGCCGAACACCCACCGCCGGCCGAACTTTCTTGCGGCCGAGCTCCTTGGACTCCAAGCGGCAGGACGGAGACAGACTCCTCCCAGACGCCCGTTCCGCCATCCGAGCTCCTCCCGGGTTTCTCCTTCAGCCGAACTCTCCTACAAGTCCGAACCCATTCGGACCCCACGGCCGAACTCCTTCGGACCGACTCCAGGCGAGCCCAGGCGGCCGAACCCCTTCGGACCGACTCCAGGCGGCCGAACTCCTCAGCGAGCCCTGGCCGAACCAACTAGCAACCGAAGTCCTTCAACTGGCCCCAGCCGAGCTTCTTCGGGCCTCTCAGCGGTCGAACTCCTCGGCAATCGTCCCTCGGCCGAACTCTACAGATGGCCGACCCTTCAGCCAGCCGAACTCCCCCAGCTTTCCCTTCAGCCGAACTCTGTTACAAGTCCGAACTCCTCTGGACGAACTGTCGCCTGCAACAAGATCCGGACGACGCCTTCCTCTCCGTACCGGACTCCATGCGGCCCACGACTCGCCAGTATGGCTCCCACGATCCACCGGACGACGCCTTCCTCTCCGTACCGGACTCCATGCGGCCCACGACATGCCAGTATGGCTCCCACGATCCACCGGACGACGCCATCCTCTCCGTACCGAACTCCATGCCGCCCAACGACTCTCTGCCAGACGGCATGACCGTCACCATCAACTAAGCTCCGCTATAAAAGGACCCCTCCAGATACGCCAAGGCTAAGCTCTCTGAACTCTCGACTCTCTAAGCTCTCCTCCTCATCTCTAAGCTCCGGAACTCATTCCGAGCACTCCATTACTGTTGGCCGAAAACTAACTTGACCGTCGGAGGGTCCTGCCGGAGCCACCCCCCCACCGGTTCCGGACGGGACTTCGTTTTGCAGGTCCCCGGCGGCGACCTCAGCGGCCTCGACTCCGGCGACCTCCGGCGAAGACGGATTTCTGCACCAACAGATTGGCGCTAGAAGGAAGGGCCTGAACCTTCGAGGTTCCCTTGTTCTTAAAGGAGTGCTCGGCGACCCTTCTCTTCCCTCTCCGGAGATCTTCCTTTTCTCTTTCGAGGAGAAAACGCCACCCAGGAGAGCTTCGGCACGGCGCTCGGCGGCCTCCGCGACCCGATCCCGTCCAGGCCCGTCTGTTCCTGCTTCAGCCCCGGCGGCCTAGGTTCCACCTGCACCCGCGGTGGATGTGAAGCAGTTCGGCCTGCTTGTCCGACAGATCCGTGGCCTCACGGAGGCGTTGCAGGCTATACAGCAGCCTCCGGTGGCGACTCCACCAGCAAGCCCGCCATGAGGGCGCGAGGAATCAGCCTTAAGGAAGAGCCCAATCGCCCCTAAGAGAGAAACGGAGAGCAGAAGTTCCCCCGCCGAAGCGGAATGAAGTTCGGCGCGAGGAAGGCCGAACCCACCCATGAGCCCGTCATCGAGGAAGCTCCGACAAAGAAGTATGAAGTCCTCCCGCGGAAGCTTCCGCGGAAAAGCGGAACGAAGTTCGGCGCAAGTGAGGCCGAACTCACGCTCCAGTATGTCCCCCAAAGGAACCACCTACAAAGTGTTCACCGGAGGCGGAACGAAGTTCGGGCAAGAAAAGCCGAGCTCCCCTCGAGCTCGCCCGAACTCGTCCGAACAAGAGCAGCAGGAAGTTCTCCCACGGCGGGTCTCGCGGGAAAGAGGAATGAAGTTCGGCTCGAAGAAAAGCCGAGCTCCCCCCAAAGCTCATCATCAAGGCGAAATGAAGTTCGGTGGAAAGCCGAACTCCTCAGCTCAACCTCCAAACGAAGTTCGGCACAAGCGAGGGCAGAGCAAAGTTCTCCCACGGAACGAAGTTCGGAGGAAGACCGAACTCATCAGCTCATCGAAATAAAGTTCGGCGGAAGCAAGGCCGAACTCTCCCTTTTGAGCTCATCAATGAAGCTCGGCGCAAGCGAAGCCGAACTCCACCTTAAAGCCCACCATCACAGTGAAGTTCGGCGCAAGCAGTGGCGAAGTTCTCCCACGAATGAAGTTCGGCATCAGGGAGGCCGAACTCCGCAGCAGATCACCCAAGTGAAGTTCGGCCGCGCTCGAGACCGCCCCAGGGCGATCGAGGCCGAACTCCCCCTCAAGTACGTCGCCACAACGAATTCACGGGAGGTGCGAATAAAGTTCGGGCAAGCAAAGCCGACCCCCTCTCTGCGAGCAGGGAAGTCCGGACAAAGAAGCATGAAGTTCTCCCACGGAAAGTTTCGCGGGAAAGCGGAATGAAGCTCCACGCAAGCGAAGCCCGAACTTCTCGAGCTCACCGCAAAGGAAGCCCCGACAGAAGGGCGCGAAGAAATCCTCCTCCCGAAAGGATTCCGCAGCTACGACCCGCTCCTCTAACTCGAATTCTCGGCGAAGTTAAGAGCCAGCCGCCAAGACCTGAAGGACTACGGCCTCCCCAAACGTGCGCGATCGAAGGCAAGTAAAGCCCCTACCATCGCGACCACGGCCACGACACTGAGGAATACGTTCAGCTCCAAGACGAGATTGAAGAGCTCGTCAAAAAGGGACGATGGGATAAATTCCTCCGACGCCGGTCTGAAGCAGGAGAAGATCGGCTAAAGGCGCTGCCGTAACTGAGAAAAGACAAGAAGGTCGGCCGCCTCGCGGCGTCATCAACGCCACCCCGGGGAGGAGCTAGGAGCTAGCTACATCGGTGATTGTCGTCCCCAGCGACAAAGTCAAGAGAAGCATGTTCCAAATTAAGAAGGCCGGCATGAGATAGAGGAGGTCGTCTGGACGGGACTTGCTGCCCGAGGGAACTCCGAGGAACAACACCCCGACAACCCTCGAAACGAAAATGCGCTGCGAGTCAGCTTCTCCCTCGGTAAAACTTCTCCCCTCTCAATAAA
>QRFJ01000616.1:1015865-1034275 GCA_006176705.1 Cocos nucifera
GTCGGTCCGAAGGAGTTCGGCCGCTGAGAGGACTTCATTGAAGCTCGGCCGCTTGGAGTCGGTCCGAAGGAGTTCGGCTGCATGGGCTCGCCTGGGGTCGGGCTTCGGCAGGAGCGGGATTTATCCCCAACACATGCCTTTGCGGGTTACAATTAAATCCGAATGGCCCTTGAAGATAAAGAACACATAGCTTTCATAACCGATAAAAGCATTTATTGTTACAAAATAATATCATTCGGTTTGAAAAATGCTGGAGCGACTTATCAACGACTAGTCAACAAGGTATTCAAAGATCAAATCAGACAAAATATGAAAGTTTACATCGACAACATGCTGGTAAAAAGCATTCAAACTAACAATCATATCCAAGATCTAGAAAAAGCCTTCAACATACTTCGATAATATCAGATGAAGCTGAATCTGACTAAGTATACTTTCGGCATAACTATCAAAAATTTTTTGGGATTTCTTGTATTGCAACGTAGAATCGAAGAAAATCTAGAAAAAATAAAAGCCATTATCGATATGAAGCATCCAACTTCCAAAAAAGAGATACAATAGTTGAGTGGTAGAATTGCTGCACTCAACCGATTCATCTTAAAGTCGATAGAAAGATGTCTACCATTCTTCAAGATCTTATGACAAGCGAAGGATTTTTCATGATCAGATGAGTGCTGGCAATTCTTTGAAGACTTGAAGAGATATTTGATGTCTCCACCGCTACTTGCAAAATCAAAAGTAGGAGAAACACTATATCTCTATATTGCTACGTCAGTAGAAGCAGTAAGTTTGGTCATTGTTCAAGAAGATAAAAATCGAGTTCAACGATCGATCTATTATACTAGCAAAGTACTTCATAATGTTGAAGTTTGATATTTGAGGGTTGAGAAATTGATTTATATCTTGATCATTTCAGCACAATGGCTCTGATCGTACTTTTAAGCTCATTCGATCATAGTGTTAATCGATCAACCATTGAAGGCAATCCTACATTGATCAGATACTTCAAGAAGAATGACAAAATGGACGATCAAACTTAGTAAATTTGGCATCCAATATCGTCCACGATCATCAATGAAGGCACAAGTATTAGCCAACTTTGTCGTTGAATGTACAGCAATCGATGATAAGCCAAAGCAAGAAATTGATGAACAATCAAAAATAAAGGGAGGATCCGAGATCGACTCTAGTTCGACACGGATACTACATGTAGATGGGGTATCCAATGCTCAAGAAAGTGGGGCCAATCTCATCCTCATCAATGTCGAAGGGATCGTTATCGAATACGTCCTTCGATTCAACTTCAAAGCATCCAATAATCAAGCCGAATATGAAGCACTATTAGCTAGCATGAAGATTGCTAAAGAGCTTGATGTAAATAATTTAAAGATTTTTACTGACTCATAATTAATAGTCGAACATGTCAAAGATGAATATGAAGCTTGAGATCTCACTATGGCAAAATACCTTCAGAGAGCTAAAGATCTCATATCGACTTTCAGATTTTTTGAGATTTCTTACATTCCAAGAACAGAAAATGCTCAGATCGATGCACCTTCTCAACTTACGATGACATCTTCCAATTTACTAGGCCAAACATTCATCGAATATCTTGAATAGGTGAGTTTTAACAAAGTCGACGAAGTGCTACAAGTAAATAATGAGCCAAGTTGGATGGATCTGATCATCCGATATTTCATTGATGGCACTCTGCTCAACGATCCTTTGGAGGCTAAACGTCTTCGATGGTCTGCCTTGCAATATATCTTGATGCACGAGCATTTATACAAAAGGTCATTTTCACTCTCTTTGCTTAAATGCCTAGGGCCGACTGACGCCGACTTTGCCCTTTGAGAAGTTCATAAAGAAATTTACAGAAATCACTTGGGGGGTAAGTCACTAGCCTACAAAGTGCTGCACCAAAGATATTATTGACCAACTATGAAGAAAGACGCAGCTGATCTTGTTTAAAGGTGCGATCCATGTCAAAAGTATGCTAACATTCAATATCAACCGACAAACCAACTGACATCCATCGTTGCACTATGGCCATTCGCATAGTGGAGAATGGACATCTTTGGTCTATTTTCATCGGCATTCGGTCAGAGAAAATTTTTGATGGTCGCAATGGATTACTTGACCAAATGGATAGAAGTCGAACCATTAGCACAGATTATCAAAAATAAGATGGAAGACTTCATTCAGAAATCAATCATCTACCGATTCGGACTACCGCATACTATCATCACTGACAATGATCATCGGTTTAACAATCAAAATTTTCAAGATTTTTATACGAAATTCTATATTACGCATAAATTAACATCTATCGGCCATCCCCAATCTAACGACGAAGCAGCAGTCATGAATCGAACAATTTTGCATGGACTTAGGACATGACTGAACGAAGCAAAAGATCTTTGGATTGAAGAATTATATTCAGTCCTATTGGCATATCGAACAACTCCTTGAATTTCAATAGGAGAGTCACCGTTTAATTTAGAATATGGAATCAAAGCAGTGATCCCATTGGAAATCGGTCTGCCATCAATGAGAATTGAACATTATGCCAAACCTAGCAACTCCGAAGCCAGAAGAGCCGACTTAGATCCGCTCCCTAAAATTTGATAAAAAGCTTAAATTTGGATGGCTGCATACCAACAGAGAATCACCTGATATTACAATGCGAAGGTCAAGCCAAAAGTATTCCTTCCCAGAGACTTAATATTAAGAAAAGCAGAAGTTTCCAAACCTCTAGATTAGGAAAAGCTGTCTCCAACTTGGCAAGGATCTTACAAAGTCACTGAAATACTTCATCCGGGCGCCTATCGACTCGAGACTCTTGATGGAACAACTATTTTCTGAACTTGGAATGCAGATAATCTAAAGATATATTATCAGTAAAGTTGTCATAGTGTTTAAATGAAATGGAAAGATCGAGATTCGACTTCTCTTTAATCCGACTAAGTTACGTCTAATCAGTGACATGATACAAAAGACCAACTTGTCATCGACCGACAAGCAACAATGCTACGACTTACCTTGAATGTTAATTTTATCGATTTATAACCGGATGACTTGACGACATGCTGACTTAATTATGGCAAAATAAAAACTTATGCCGACTAAGCTACAGTTTGGCGGAATAAGCTGACTTAGCTATGGTTAAGCTAGAAATTATGCCGACTTAATTGAAAACTGAGCGAAACTTTATACCCACTTGATGGGAACATACCGACTTGCCTCCGATCGGTCGAAGAATATTTGGCTTACCTCCATTTATCAAATATGAATAAACTTTGTGCCTAAAGTTTGATCGTTTGATATTCAATCAGACGACATACTTATCGACTATCCAACTTAGTATTTGATGAGTAAGCAGTAAAAAAAAAAAGAAAGTCACCAGTACTTAGAAAAATTTTTAGCACTTTAACAATCTTGACATGCTACACAAAAGAAAGATAATAATTAAAAAAATTATGTACATTTTATTCATATAAAAGTCTTTACAAAAATTGACCGAAGCTGAAATACAAGAGTCGAATTCATCTAATGACAAAATACAAAAAGAAAGAAAATACATGAAGTAGATCAATCATCGACAACAACCACATTAACAATGGCCATTGCCAATGCCATCTCTTCTTCAGTCGAAGAAGGCTCTGCAATCTTCTCTCCTGGAACTAGAGCAGGTTCTGTCCTCGAAGCAACTTCTCCAACAGGAGCGGCCTCATTTGGAGCCACATGATCGGTTGGGATACCCTTAACTGACCCATCCTCCTCATCAAAATTGCAAAGGGGCACTTGAGTCACGTCCAAGTCCGAATATAGTCGGCTGACTGCATCTTGGCCATCTTCATAATCGATCACATAAGCAAGGTGACTGGCTGCAATGAGTTCTTCCTTGAAGTCCTCCAACCCTCGAAACTCCTTCAGTGCTTGCTCTTTCGTCCGATCCAAAGTAGCTCGGACCGATGCTGCTTCTGCTTCAGAAGATTTTCATTTCTTCTGCTCCTCCTCCAGTTCCAAACCATAATTATCGCGCTCCTTACGAAGCCGACTGGCCTCATGCCTTTTTCTCCAAATTTGAGACTCCAGAGTGTCAATGATCCACTCATTCATCTCTTTATCATCGCGAAGCGACAGCAATTCAAGTCGCGAGAACCCCAGCTCCATGCATACCGCATCCAAGTTGTTATGGGCTGATTCTAAATTAGCTTGTGCCGACTCAATACCAGCTTGTGTCGACTCACGATCAGCCCGCACTGATTCTAACTCAACCTTTAAGCGAGAATTTTCTTCTTCATTGTTCTTCTCCCATTCCTCCATCGCCTTCACTTTATCAATGGCAGCCTGGAGATGCTAAAGAGCAGCATTCTTCTCTGTAACAGCTGCCATTGCCTTATCTTTCTATCCTTGGTATATCTTGGTAAAGTTGCGCATGAATCTATCTAGCTCTGACATATCATGCGCCACTTGAAAAGAAAGAAAAAGAAAATGAGCAATGAAAAGAAAATATAAGGAAAAAGAGAGAAAGGAAGGTAACTTACCCCGATAAGTGAAGTATAGAACAACGAAAAGATGTCGTTCAGAGTTTGACTTTTCCAATTTTTCTTGTTAGCTGGAAGAAGTATAGCATTGACCGGCTGCTTCGCCAGCACTGGATTTGTTAGAGCCAACTCTTCAAGCGGGACATGAATGTTGATAGACTCTGAACCTGCTGGAGTCCTGCTTGTAGCTGAAGATGCAGGAGCCTTCCCCTGTCGATGAGCCACCGACTGCTTGAATGGATTCGACATCCATTCAAAAATTAGCAATATTGAAAGAGCAGTGGGCCTCTGTTCCTCCGATCCAACCTTAGGCATTGACAGTGCCCGAGATATTACTGGCTCAATAGGTGCTATTGAAGGCTCGATGATGACCATATCAGTATTCGGTTCTTCGACAACTGGCGTAGCTCTCGCCGACATATCTTTAGTCGGTGCTACAACTGGTGCATCTTAAGTCGGGGCCGAGGCCACCAACGTGACGACTGCTTCTTCGACTATGCAAGATGTTTTGATTGATGAAACATCGATCGGATCGAGCATGATCGATGGAATATCGATAAAAAATACCACTATTGCTGCTGGAATATCGATCTTCTACTTCTTGATTGCTCTCGATGACCCTTCGCCAACAGTCGACTTTCGCTTTTCTATAAGTCGATGGATATCGACCGTCGAAAGGGATGACAAAGGATGCATGACTACAAACAAAAATAAAAATTAATCAGATAAAGGTCAGTCAAAAATAAAATAAAGAAAAATATATTTGGTATGTCGAACTATACTAGTAGTCGGTACCGGACTAAATCTGGCATCATACAAAGCCTGATCGGTTATCAGATCCTTCTGCTTTGGAACCTCCATATCCTTCAGCTTCAGAAAATCCTCCCGATCGGCTGAGTCAACTCGATTGTTGTCATTCAGGCTGGTGTTTGGAGTCCTCCAAATGAATGAAAAACTCTAAGGAAGGATGGACGATATGAAGAAGAACTGAGTCTTCCAATCATGAATAGACAATGGAAGACCGAAGATGAAAGAAAGTCCCTTCTTCGGGATGAACGTCCACCAACCGTCAGCCTTTGGATGGGGACGAAGAGTAAAGAAAGGATGAAACAGAGAAAGACAAGGAGTGGTCGGAATGGTATTGCACAAAAGAGCCAAAGAAACTAAAATCCGAATGGAATTCGGTGCAAGTTGCATTAGGCAAATTCAATAATAGTCCAGAATATTTTGAATAAACTCCGGGATTGAAAATCAGAGACCTGACCTAAGATTTTTTACATAGAATGCCACATGATCAGTCGGCGAAGAAGATATCCGACCTTTCAGACCAGAGGCGAAAAACCTAAATTGCTGAGGAACTTGATACTATTCTCGAAGCTGGCTGATGATAGAGTCCGATAGCGAAGAAATCTTCACTATCAGACCAGTAGAAAAGATAGTTGTCGAACCAGATGACTGACTACTGCCACCTACGAATCTACCCCTACCTCTACTAGCCATTACAGAAGCTATTGAAAATCCTCAAGAAGCAAAGAAAAAGAAAGAAGAAGAAACCTAACCTAGAGAACGAGAAGAAAACTCGAAAAACAAAGGAAGTAAGAAAGGAAGGTGATGCGGGAAAAAAAAAAAGAAAAGAAAACACAAAGCTTCCTTCCATTCGTCAACAATAAATCACGTCTGACCGTGATACATTATTCTCAGAACAGACAGTATAGTTGCTTATACTCTGCTCAGAAGACGTGATTGATTGACATGGGACCAAAGCACGATCAATCTAAATGATGCTGATGAATATCATTTTAGAGATCAGTAAATAACTAACAATAATAAAGTAAATAGATAAATAGCAGAAATTAAATATGCTCATGAATAATTGTAAAAAAAAATATAAATAGAATGAAGGATAGCAAGAAATTAAGTCCGCAAGAAAATCCAAAAAAAATATAAGAAGAATTCGGATCGTGGTAGTTAAGAAACTATCCTGATTAGGGCTCTTAATCTTTTAACCAAGTAGATCTATCGATAAAGAATTAGATTTTTACCGACATCGGATCTAAAAAAAAAGTAAAATCAAAGATCAGTTAAGAAAGAACGAATGTCCTTGTCAATATTTGATCTATAGAATAATAGATCACTCTTTCTCTCTCTGCATGATTGATGAAAATCTTCGAGGAGATAGATCTTCTTTTGGTAGAATAAGCTTATGTAGGTAGATGGTGAAGACGAATCGAGATCGTAGGAATACTAAATCTCAAGAAAATGAATGTTAAAGAGATAGAAAAAGGTGGGCCTCACACCCTCCCCTCGTGGGGCGATTTTGGGTCTCATACCCTCTCCCTCTTGAAGGGACCAATACAAGTATTTATAAAAATTATAAATTGATTCATTCATTCATTCTCTCATTCATGAAAGATACATGGATTTATATAGGATTCTAGGGATCCTATTTCTTTAGGAATCCTATTTTTTTTATAAGAAAAAAATCAACCCTTCCGACAAAAAAGTAAAACATTATGTATGGTTTTCAAATACAATAATATATCATATCTATCTTTTATGGAACTATAGAAAAGAAATCAGTCCTTTAACAAAATAAATAAGAAATCAAAAATTCTTAAGAAATCCTAGGAAAGAAAAAGAACTCCATGTGGATGCTTGATGCCCGGCATAACTTGGCATTAGGATCCTTGGGCATGGCATATGCTGGCATGTGTATTTCCTCCCTAAGCGTGTGGAGGGTGGTGGCTCCAAAAATGACGTGGACCAAATTTGCTTCTTTATGATGGTCTCTTTCCAAATAAGGCTCAATCCAAAATAAACCCAAGTATGGTCCTATGGATCCAAAACTAAATGCATTAAAAGAATTAATTGATTAAATCAAAAGGACTAGAATAAAATAACTGAAGTAGAGTTATTCTGATATGGCTTCTTCAATCTAAATTGAATCTAAATTATGTTGTCGACTTTTGATGGCTCTAGTGTCCGCACCAATTCTCTCGGGGTGGGGAGAACTCAACCCTATCGAGTGGGGGTTGATTTTGCTCTGGTGATGCTTAAGCAAATCAGGATTAATATGCTGCAGCTCTTCTCGAATGATCCAGGTATCCTCGGACTTCGGTCGACCTCGCCATCTAACTAAGTACTGCTGATAGCCTCGACTTTGGGTGGAGATGATCTGCTCATCCAAAATTTTCTCAATCTGATCATGCTTTGACATTTTGGTCGATGGATATTTAGGAATAGGTTCTCTCTCAAAGGTTGGTTCAGGCTCAAATGGCTCACTAGGTATCTAAGTTGGCTCTTTATAGGCGACGAGATTTGCAACGTTAAAAGTAGAGCTAATTCCAAAATCAGAAGGTAAGTTCACAACATACACATTTGGTCCGATCTTCTTTAAAATCTTAAATGGATCTGCTCCTCGAGCATGTAACTTCTTGATGGTTTCTAATGAAAATCGTTCAGACCTCATTCGAACCATCACATAGTCTTCTTCCATAAACTCTTGGGCACATCGATGAGAATCTATATTTTGTTTATAAATTTTATTACTAATACTAATTTTTTTACTGATCTTTTTTATGTAAACTCTTGACATGCTATGCAAATGACTCTGCAGATTTGGAAATTCTAGCATGCATGGGCAATAGGATAAGGTCTATTGATTTTCTATGTTGATATCCATGAACTACTTCCTTGGGATGGTCTATCTTAAAGTCCTCACGAACTTCTTTCATAGCAATCATCCAAACTGGTGATCCTTTACTCACGGTCATCTCTAATTCCTTAGCACCTATCAGATGGAGGCTTTTCTTTTTGATATTTTTTTTCGGTCCATCGTCTAACTTTCTATTAGTAGCCTTAGATAGGGAAGAATTGATCGTGATCTTCTTATCCTTATGAGTGAAACTACAGAAGTTGATTCGGTCATAAATCATAACATCATTATCAAACAGCCAAGGTCGATCTAATATGATACTTCTGACTTCCATGGGTAAGACATCGCACCAAACATGATCCTAATAAGAATGAAGCTGGATGGAAACACGGCATTTAAGTTTGATGGAAATAGAGAAGGAATCTATCCAAGATACATGGTATGGACTGGGATGATCTACAGGAGCTAATCCTAATTGCTTAACCATGTCGATGGAGATGGCGTTGATACAGCTACCACTATCAATGATCATCTTATAAATTTTATCACTAAATTTTATGAAGGTATGAAAAATAGAGGTCCTACGTCAGTCTTCACTTTCCTTAGTCTGTGCTAGAATATACCTAACGATTCCAAGCCTAAGGTCTGACTTCGGTGCAACAAAATTTAGAATTTTCTTAGTACTTTCAAACTACTTGGCTAAGTCTGGATCAGCTTCATAAACTTCCTCCTCAATATTTTCTATAGTTTTCTCTTCTAATTCTTCCATAAATAACGATCGATTGGAACATTGTGCAGCAAAATGATCATAACCATGGCACTTGAAGCAGTGGGATCGAGAACTACTTTTCTTAGATAACTCTCCTGCAACTCTTTTTTCTTTATCTTCTATTCTCATAATAGGATTTATAGGTGGAGGTCTATTACTAGGAGTCTGGATAGTATTGGGTCTCGATCTAGAAGGGGTTACTCGGCAAGATTCAAGACGACGAATGATCGAATACCTAAAAATCTCTCAAAGTCTAGAGCAAGTTGATAAGCTTATTCTAACGTGGTTACCTCTCGCAAAAAGAGCTCACGCTGGATATCTTCTCGTAATCCAACTCTAAATCTAGACAAGGTAATAATCCTATCTTCAGTTACTCCACATCTCATGAGATACTCATCAAATCTCGTGATATACTCTGTGACTGATCTATTTTCTTGAGTAAGTCTCTGCCACTGATCTAAAAATCTTTGTTGGTAGGAGGTGGAGAGGTATTTTTCTCTAAGTTTCTCCTTCATTTCATCCCAGGTTTCTATCGGATCTTATCTTCTCTGGTTGAGAAGATGTTCAACACTTTTTCAATAAAGTCAGACTTGCCTAACCAACTTCATCCTAGCAAACCTAACTCTTCTTGCTTCAGATATTTCGTACCATCCAAAATAGTAGTCCATGCCCGATTTTCAATTTAGGTACTCTCTCGGATCTAAACAACCATTAAAACTTGGAGCTTCGATATTTACATTCCTAAGGACATGCTCATCCTGATCGAACTAGTTATGATGGGGGCATGCTGCTATAGATCGATCTAGGTCGAGATTTCTTCTTCTCTGTCCTATAGGTAGTTGGGGAGACTCAGGTTCAGATTATTTTTGCCTAGCTTCTTTTAGTGCTATTATTCTTTCACTCATGGTTTTCATAAAATCTTTCATATCATCAAATTTCTCAGTCGGGACATTAATGATGACTGCTGTATTGGGATCCATGTTAGTACTGGGTGAGAAAGTAAGAGTTGGTACTGGATACCTGATCTAGTAGTCATGCAAGTCCAGGATGCAGGAATAAGATGCAGTAAAAAAAAAATACTAAAAAGTAAATTACAAAATTTAAATTATGAAAATTTAACTTGTAGGAATTTTAAATTGCAGAATTTAAACTAAAATCCTAACCAATCCAGCTCTAATACTAAATTGATGCGGGACAGCCTAAAAAAAAATACAAAGCTTTCTTTCATTCGTCAACAATAAATCACGTCCGACCGTGGCACATTATTTTCAGGATAGACAGTATAGTTGCCTATACTCTGCTCAGAAGGCGTGACTGATTGACATAGGACCAAAGCACGATCAATCTAAATGATGCTGATGAATGCCATTTTAGAGATCAGTAAATAACTAGCAATAATAAAGTAAATAAATAAATAGCAAAAATTAAATATGCTCATGAATAATTATAAAAAGAAAAATATAAATAAAATAAAGAATAGCAAGAAATTAAGCCCGCAAGAAAATCTAAAAAAAAGATAAGAAGAATTCGGATCATGGTAGTTAAGAAACTACCCTGATTAGGGCTCTTAATCTTTTAACCAAGCAGATCTATCGATAAAAAACTGGATTTTTACCAACATTGGGTCTAAAAAAAAAAAGTAAAATTAAAGATTAGTTGAGAAGGAATGAAGGTCCTTGTCAACGTTTGATCTGTAGAATAATAGATCACTCTTTCTCTCTCTACATGATAGATGAAAATCTTGAAGGAGACAGATTTTCTTTTGGTAGAATAGGCTTATATAGATAGATGGTGAAGACGAATCGGGGTCATAGGAATACTGAATCTCAAGAAAATGAATGTTAAAGAGATAGAAAAAGGTGGGCCTCACACCCTTCCCTCGTGGGGCAATTTTGGGTCTCACATCCTCTCCCTGTCGGAGGGACCAATACAAGTGTTTGTGAAAATTGTAAATTGATTCATTCATTCATTCTCTCATTTATGAAAGATACATGGGTTTATATAGGATCCTAGGGGTCCTATTTCTTTAGGAATCCTATTTTCTTTACAAGAAAAAATCAACCCTCCTAATAAAAAAGTAAAACATTATGTATGGTTTCCAAATACAATAATATATCATATCTATCTTTTATGAAACCATAGAAAAGAAATCAATCTTTTAACAAAATAAGTAAGAAATCAAGAACTCTTAAGAAATCCTAGGGAAGAAAAGAAACTTCATATGGGTGCTTGATGCCTTGCACAACTTGGCATGAGGATCCTTGGGCATGGCACATGCTGGCATATGTATTTTCTTCCTAGGCGTGTAGAGGATGGTGGCTCCAAAGATGACGTGGACCAAGCTTGCTTCTTTATGATGGTCTCTTTCCAAATAAGGCCCAATCCAAAATAAATCCAAGTATGGTCCTATGGATCCAAAACTAAATGCATCAAAGAAACTAATTGATTATCAAAAGGACTAGAACAAAATAACCAAAGTAGAGTTATTCTGATATGGCTTCTTCAATCTAAATTGAATCTAAATTATGTTGCCAACTTTTGATGGCTCTAGTGTCCGCACCAGAAGGACTCAGAACTCCAAAGCACTAGCGAAGAAACAAGTTACGGTAAAAACTCAGGAAAAATAACAGTAATCCTATATATATAGGAACCATTAACGACCAAGATTGTTTCGGTAAAACTAAGTCTGTCTAGATTTCTGCCACCTGATAGAATCTAAGTCTTCAGATGTTCGGACGTTTCAATGCACCTCCGCTCGGATCACGCCACGACATCACAATCTATGAGAAAGGCTAAAAACTAATGATAACTCGACACGCGGCATCATCGGATTGAGCTAAAATCACATGTTAAGCTGTCAAATCGATTTTTCGATGGATCATATTAATAATGACAACATGACCATCGAGATGACAAAATGGCGGAAACTCTCCTCGCTGAACATGATAATAATTATCACATGATCATCGAAACGACTGACTTTCTCTCGATGTGCGAGATAATTATTAATGCTAAAAGAAAGGTAGCTGTCAAATTAGAGTTCAAGATGATCAATGAGAACTCTCATCATTCAAAATGCTGCGCCATGTGGCAAGCTACGCGTCCTTACTATTTCAAACTTGAGAATGGGGGGCAACTATTGGATTCATAAATTCAATCATCCTAATTTGATGACCGACCAATTACAAATTGATTAATCTCGCCGACTGAAAGATGATATGCCCGACTACACAATGGACATAATAAACTTCCGACTTATGACGAACGACTATTGTTGGTGCAGATTTCCGTCGCCGCCGGAGGTCGCCGCAATCGAAGCCGCTGGGCGCCGTCGGGGACCTGCAAAATGAAGTCCCGCCCGGAATCGGTGGGGTGGTGGCTCCGGCAGGACCCTCCGACGGTCAAGTTAGTCTCCGACCAACAGTAATGGAGTGCCCGGAATGAGTTCCGGAGCTTAGAGATGTGGAGGAGAGCTTAGAGAGTCGAGAGTTCAGAGAGCTTAGCCTTAGCGTGTCGGGAGGATCCTTTATATAGTGGAGCTTGATGGTGACAACTGCAGCCGCGTGCTGGCGGGCCGCTCGAGGTTCGGTGGAGTCAGTCTCACTGGCGCCGCATACGGCGGATGGAGGGTGACAGCCATCGCCGCCTGACAGTGGGTCGCTATCGCCCGCGGCGGACTGACTGATGGTGCGGCGGACTGACTGATGGTGATGGTTGCAGAGCTTGCCGAATGAAGGGATGAAGGCCTTCGTCGTGTGCCCATTTCGGAGGAGTTCGGGCTCCTGAAGAGGAAGATAGGAGGGAGTTCGGCTCCCATAGGCGTCTGGCGAGAGGTATGCAGCTAAGACCCGTCCGCAGAAGAGTTCGGCTGCTGAGAAGCCGCGGCCCGGCCGTCTGGGGTTCGGCCGGCCGTTGGACTTGGGCTGAGGCTTGGACACTTGAGAGTTCGGTAGGAGCTCGGTCGGCCGAAGTTTGATGAGGGCGACCGCTGAGGAGTTCGGCCCAGTGACGACTGCTGAGGAGTTCGGGCTCCTGAGTGACGATTGCTGAGGAGTTCGGGCTCCTGAGTGACGACCGCTTGGGGATTCTACTAAAGCCCGTCCGCTGAGGGGTTCGGCCGCTGAGAGGACTTCATTGAAGCTCGGCCGCTTGGAGTCGGTCCGAAGGAGTTCGGCCGCGGGAAGTCCGAAGGAGTTCGGCTGCATGGGCTCGCCTGGGGTCGGTCCGAAGGAGTTCGGCCGCGGGAGTCCGAAGGAGTTCGGCTGCATGGGCTCGCCTGGGGTCGGTCCGAAGGAGTTCGGCCGGGAAGTCCGAAGGAGTTCGGCTGCATGGGCTCGCCTGGGGTCGGTCCGAAGGAGTTCGGCCGTGGGAAGTCCGAAGGAGTTCGGCTGCATGGGCTCGCCTGGGGTCGGTCCGAAGGAGTTCGGCCGCTGAGAGGACTTCATTGAAGCTCGGCCGCTTGGAGTTCGGTCCGAAGGAGTTCGGCAGTTCGGCATGGCGCTGAAGCTCTTCAGCGGCTACTGGTTACATTGGGCTGAGCGTTGGGCCGGGCTTCGGCAGGAGCGGGATTTATCCCCAACAGTAGCCCCCCCACTCCCGAGTTCAAAAATTGAAGGAAGGGAGTACCAAAACAGGCGACTGCCGAAGTCTTCTTCCAGGCTCCGCATTTGTTGCAGCTGAAGCTCGGGGGAGGTCTCATCTCCAGCCAATATTGACGCTGAAGTTGAAGCTGAGGCTTGGGGGAGGTCTCATCCCCAGTCGATGTTTGGAGTTGAAGTGGGACTCGTTTCCAGCCAAAATTAGTGAAGCCGACGTTGAGGCCGGAGTCAATGTCGCCCCCCGTGGTCAGGGTCGGAGTTGACATTGCCTTCATCAACCGAAGTCGATTCGGGGGAGACCTCCTCTTTTGCAGTCAAGGTTATGATCGCTTGGGGGAGACCTCGCCTCCCGCTGACGCTGATACCGAAGTTGAAGCCGAGGTCTGAAGGAGACCTCGTCTTCTGCAGTGAAGCTTACCGTAGACTCTGGGGCTCGGCCTTGGACCTTGCTCGCGTCAGGACGAGGTTCTCCTCTTGTTCCCGACGGGCTGTGGGGGCACATGGGGACCGTCGTCCTCGTCTCTCCCCCCATCCCGTCCTTGGTGGACGGGGCCTTCGACTTTGCTCACGCTAGGACGAGGTTCTCCTCCTGTTCCTAGCCGGCTGTGGGGGCACATGAGGACCGTCGTCCTCGCTTCTCCCCCCATCCCGTCCTTTGTGGACGGGGCCTTCGACTTTGCTCACGCTAGGACGAGGTTCTCCTCCTGTTCCTAGCCGGCTGTGGGGGCACATGAGGACCGTCGTCCTCGCTTCTCCCCCCATCCCGTCCTTTGTGGACGGGGCCTTCGACTTTGCTCACGCTAGGACGAGGTTCTCCTCCTGTTCCTAGCCGGCTGTGGGGGCACATGAGGACCGTCGTCCTCGCTTCTCCCCCCATCCCGTCCTTTGTGGACGGGGCCTTCGACTTTGCTCACGCTAGGACGAGGTTCTCCTCCTGTTCCTAGCCGGCTGTGGGGGCACATGAGGACCGTCGTCCTCGCTTCTCCCCCCATCCCGTCCTTTGCGAACGGGGCCTTTGACTTTGCTCACGCTAGGACGAGGTTCTCCTCCTGTTCCTAGCCGGCTGTGGGGGCATTTCCGCTCGCTTTTTTCCCAGTGACCCTGAAACGATAGTGTCGAGCAACAAGGTTTTATTGAGGGAAACTACTGGTAGTACATTCTCAGGTTTTCTGAGTTCCAAGGTCGGGGAAGCGCTAGTCCTCCGAGCTCCTTTAGGCGATAGGTACCAGGTCGGATGACCTCTACCACTTCGTACGGACCTTCCCAATTTGGGACGAGCTTCCCTTGATTCTGGGGCTGGGAGACGGCTGCTCGTCGGAGCACTAAGTCCCCAACTCTGAACGCCTTGCTTTTGACTCTGGAATTGTAATACCGAGCCACCTTCCGCTGGTAGGCGGCCATTCGGATGCGGGCTGCCTCCCTCCTTTCTTCCAGCAGGTCGAGGTTGGTTCTGAGGTCCTGGGAGTTGAGTTGCTCGTTGAAGCCCACGATTCGAGCAGACGGGAGTTTGAGCTCGATCGGGATGACTGCCTCGGTGCCGAAGGCCAAGGCGAAGGGTGTCTCGCCGGTCGGTACCCTCTGCGTTGTTCGGTATGCCCAGAGGAACGTGGTAGAGTTCGTCTACCCAGGCCCCTTTTGCCCTGTCGAGCCTCGTCTTGAGGCCTTGCAGCAGGGTCCGATTGGTCACTTCGGCTTCCCCATTGGCTTGCGGATGAGCCACCGATGTGAAGTGGTGGGAGACGTTTAGTCCTTCGCAGAACTCGGCAAACCGGGCTCCAGCGAACTGTCGCCCATTATCGGTTATGAGGAGCTCGGGGCAGACCGAACCGGCAGATCAGCGTCTTCCAGACGAAGTCCTGCACCTTGGCCTCGGTGATCTTCGCTAGTGGTTCCGCCTCGACCCACTTGGTAAAGTAGTCGATCGCGACCAGGAGGAACTTCCGTTGTCCGGACGCTGTTGGGAAGGGGCCGAGGATGTCCATCCCCCACTGCGCGAAGGGCCAGGGTGCAGTGAGCGGAGTGAGTTCGGATGCCGGCTGCCTTTGCACGCTGGCGTTCTTCTGGCAGCGGTCACACCTCTTCACGTATTCCGTGGAATCACGAAGTAGGGTTCGGCCAGTAGTACCCTTGCCGAAGTAGTCTTTGCGATAGGGATCTGGCTCCCGCGTGACTTCCGCAGAGTCCTTCGTGGACATCCTGTAGCGCGATGCAGGCCTCAGAGGGTCGGAGGCACCTCAGCAACGGGAGGGAGTACGACCTTTTATATAACCTGCCCTCGTACAAGACGTAGCGGGAGGCTTGACTCCTGAGCTTCCGAGCTTCTCTCCGGTCGTGGGGGAGGACCCCTTCTTCGAGGTAGGCGATCAGCGGATCGATCCAGCTGGGCTCGAAGTCCGTCCGCAGGACGGCCTGAGGTTCCTCGGTGGTCGGGCACTTCAGAGTTTCCAGAAACACCTCTTTTGGTAGTTCGGCCGGGGCAGAGGTGGCCAACTTGGAGAGGAGGTCGGCCCTTGTATTCCCGGTCCTTGGGATGTGCCGAATGTCGAAGCTGTCGAAGGCTGGTATTAAGTTCTTCACCTTCCCGAGGTACATCACCATGCTTTCCTCCCGCGCCTCGTAGCTGCCGCCGACCTGACCGACCACCAACTGGGAATCGCTATAGACTTGAAGCCGACCCACCTTCAATTCCCTGGCTATCTGCAGCCCGGCTATCAGCGCTTCATACTCGGCCCCATTGTTGGTTGTGGGAAACTCGAAGCGCAATGCGTACTCGGTGACGATCCCCTCGGGGCTAACCAGGACCAGCCCTGCGCCGGCCCCGCTAGAGTTGGATGAGCCATCCACATGCAGAACCCAGGCGCCTTCAAGAAGGTCGGCCCTTTCTTCAGGGAAGCTCGACCGCCACAGCTCGGCTTCGTTCGGGGCCTGGTCTCCCTCCTGATGATAGTCTCGCTTGATTCAAGCTCGGCTTCAACTGGTGCGGTGCATTCCAGCACGAAGTCCGCCAGTATCTGAGCCTTGATCGATGGCCTGGGCCGGTAATTGATGTCGAACTCCGTGAGCTCGATCGCCCATTTGGCGATTCTTCCTGAAGCGTCTGCGCGGTGGAGGACGGCTCTTAATTGGTTGGTCCGTGAGGACCGTGATGGTATGCTCCTGAAAGTAAGGTCGGAGCCTTCCTGGCTGCGATCAGAAGACAGTAAATTAGTTTTTCTAACTTGGAGTACCTGGTTCTCCGCGTCCCTCAAGGCTCGGCTCACGTAGTAGACTGGTTGTTGCGCCTTCGCATCTTCCCTGACCAGGACAGCCGCCAGGGCCATTGGAGAGACAGCTAGGTATAGGAGCAGCCCTTCTCCAGGTTCGGGCTTTGCCAGCAGTGGAGGCGCGCCGAGGTAGTTTTTAAGCTCCTTCGAATGCCTGTTTGCACTCCGCTGTCCAGCAAAAATCTTTCGGTCGCCTGAGGACCTGGAAGAAAGGCAGGCACCGCTCGGCCGACCTTGAGACAAAGCGGTTCAAGGACGCCACCTTCCCAGCCAGGCGCTGAACTTCCTTAATTGTTTTCGGGGCAGTCATCTCCTGGATGGCTCGGATTTTCTCGGGATTTGCCTCGATTCCGCGTCTCGACACCATGAATCCTAAAAATTTTCCGGAGGTCACGCCGAAGGCGCATTTGGTCGGGTTCAACTTCATCTTGTGCCTCCTAAGCGCACCGAAAGTTTCTTCAAGGTCGGCGAGGTGGTCTGTCGAGGCTCGGCTTTTGACCAGCATGTCGTCCACGTACACCTCCATGTTGCGGCCGATCTGCCCCTTGAAGACCTTGTTGACCAAGCGCTGGTAGGTGGCTCCTGCATTCTTGAGTCCGAAAGGCATGACCCTGTAACAATAGAGACCTCGGTCAGTAATAAAGGTGGTCTTTTCTTCATCCTCGGGCGCCATGCGTATCTGGTTATAACCAGAAAATGCGTCCATAAAAGTGAGGAGCTCGTGGCCCGAGGTTGCGTCCACCAGCTGATCGATCCTCGGCAGGGGGTAGCTGTCCTTTGGGCAGGCTTTGTTCAGCTTCTTGAAGTCGACGCACATCCTCCATTTGTTGTTTGCTTTTTTGACGAGGACCACGTTCGAGACCCAGGTCGGATAGTTGACCTCCCGGATGAGTCCAGCTTCAAGGAGCTTATCCACTTCTTCGGCTACCGCCTTCTGTCTTTCTGGGGCTTGGCGGCGTAATTTTTCTCTGACGGGTCGGTGCCTTGGGTCGATGGCCAGCCGATGTTCTATGACATCGGCGTCGATCCCTGGTACATCCGCTGGGGCCCAGGCGAAGACGTCTGCATTCCTTCTGAGGAAAGCGACGAGCTGTCCCTTGACCTCGGCCGCTAGGTTGGAGCCGATCCGCACCTCATGCCCCGGGTCTCCATCGCGTAAGGACACAGGGACGAGGTCTTCCGCAGGTTCGCCCCGTTCTTCAGTGAGGTCGTCGCGGACGTCCAGTCCGTCAACAAGGCAAGGGTCGGGCCGGTCTCCCTCGCGCAGGGCGATTGAGTAGCAGTACTTTGCCAGGGCTTGGTCTCCTCTGACTTCGCCGACTCCATGGCTCGTCGGGAATTTCATCTTTAAGTAGTAGGTTGACACTACCGCCCGTAGCGCGTTAAGGCCTGGTCGCCCAAGGATTGCATTATAGGCGGACGGGGTCCTCACGACAAAAAAGTCGATCCGCGCCTTGGCCAATTTTGGGGATTGGCCCGCCGTCACCGCCAAAGTCACCATGCCTTCGACCGGAACGGCGTGTCCGGCAAATCCCACCAGGGGGGAATTTACAGGTCCTAAGCGGGTGTCAGGTA
>QRFJ01000617.1:0-81605 GCA_006176705.1 Cocos nucifera
AAACAAATAAAAAAAAAAAAAATCATGTGTCAAGAAGAAAATCTTGAGCAAAGATAAACTGGATAAGTGATAAAAGATAGAAATTATTTGCTAATGAATTAATGAGTTAAAGAAGTAGATTAGTTGGTCAAACTTTAACAGACCCTACTTAGGTCATTAAAAGATTATTACCACTTTTTATTGCACATGCAACTAACAGGCAAAGTAAATATTGAGTATAAGCCAACTGAAGATTCAATTATCACTGAAAAATGGTAATTAATATACATTACTAAGCCAAAGAAGACTTGAATGTTAAGAAAGAGCCTACCTGCCTATTAAATTAAAGATGCAAATAAAAGATAGAGTATATGTGGATTCCCCAATATCTAGTGAACTGGTCTCTGCACCTAGGAAGTATGAAAAATTCACGTAAATGGTAAAGGGAAGGCAGGAGCTCAGCCAAAAAAAAAAAAAAAAAAAAAAAAAAAAAGCAGTGTGAAGCTACCTTAATTCATGAGTATAAAATTGAGAATGTATAGAAAATTTGACCAAAATAAGGATAAGAGAGATACTTTTGTTCTTCTAGTTAATACTGAAAGTCTAAAGTTAGGCATCACGAACATAAGTGCTATAGATCTTTTGATATACTCTAAAGAAAGTTTTAATTATATGACTAAAAAATTTGCTTCCGAAAGCTCAATTGCCTTTTTAGCATATTTTCTAAATTTTGATCTTAATCTAAGATTTATGCTCTGTGATAAATAATTTTTATTAAAATATTGGTATTAAATAAAACATTGCTAAGGACTAATTGGGGGGTGTGAATAAGTAGTAAAATATACTAATAAAAGTATTAAATTATTAAATAAATTAAAATTTTATTAAAAATTGATATTATAATCTTTTGCATGAAAGAGTTACCAATAGTCCGAAGATCATAACATTTTTTCTGATTCAGATGAAACCAAAATTCAAGGCAAAACGGAACTTCAAACGAAGCCCAGAAATCGAATTTCCAAAAACAAAAAAAAAAAAAAAAAAACGCTGACGCAACGCTAACGTTAGGATGACTGTCAGCATTTTCGCGGGCGTACGGTGGCCAAACGAAGGGTATTTCAGGAATATTTCACAGACGGAGGCGCGCTCTGATTGTTGAAGAACGCGCGGTTCCGCAACACCGGGTCGCGCACGTCCACGGAAGGGCAAGTTTTGGAATTCTGGCTGATCCAAGGTGCCGCGTTTTCACTGAATCTTGATCGGACGGACGAGAAGAAGGCACGATGACGGCGATCCGCAGCTCCGGTCGAGACAAACGGGCGAGATTCATCCCGACTGAAACTAAAGTCTGAAGGCTGATTTCAACATATCGGACCCGGTCCAGTTGCAATCATGGGAGATCCAACGGCTGATATTAATCCGACTGGTTATTTTAACGGGGTTTTTGAGTAGTTTTGTTGACCGTTTGAATCCAAAATCGCACGGCCAGAAAACTATTCAGATCCATAGTTTGGAATTGTTTTAGAGTCTAAAATCGAGTTTTGGATGGTTTTGGAGACTTCATCTATAAAAACGCCCGGGTGCGTGAGGAAAAAAAAAAAAAAAAAAAGAAAAAAAAGGAAAAATAGGAAAATCAGTGAGAGAAAGAAAAATAGGGAAAAAGGAGAATCAGAGAGCGAAAACATGAGAGAGACGGGAAGAAGGAAAAGAAGAGAGAGAGAAGAAGAAAGAGGAGAGGAGATATCAAGGAGCATCTCTCTTCTTCACCAAGTTTTCGCATCAAGAGGCAACAGATAATCAATTCGGCAATCAAACAGTCCTAATTTCTTCATGCTTTTATTTTATTTACTGTTTTTAAAATTTGGTTATCATGAACTTAAATTTTATTTACTAAGGCTAAAGTGTAGCCAACTCTTTTTATCAATATTCAGTATAATTTATTTTTAAATTTTAATTCATGAGGATAATAAATCTGATCTAATGCTTTTAGTATACTTGGCCATCTTTTAATTGATCTGATGACATTAAGTTGTTACGGACCAAGTACATTTATGTTATGCTTCTTGATCTATATACCTGTATTTATGAATCAAATTAGAATTCATATGCTGCGGAATTTTAGTGCCTTTGGACCGCAGCGTATTTTAATAGAGGTGTTCACAATAACCTAATCATTAATATTTATTTAAATACACTTTGGATCAAAGGGGGTAATTAATAATATTAATAGATTTGCTATGCCTGGACCAAAGGTAGTGAATAAATTAGGGAGACTCCCACCGTCACCAGAAAATAAAATTAATCTAAAAACCTAAAATGTATTGATTTGAGTTGGTGGAACCGATTGCCTTAGTAATCCATTATGCCTTGAAATTTAAAATCTCAATAATTTACACTCTCTCTATTTAATAAAAAAAAAAATTTAATTATTTTAATTATTTTTTTAATTTTTTTATTCTCATACAATCGATCTTCTAAATAATTTACATAGGAAAAGACTTTTCAAGTACTTATTTTCCAATCCTCTAGGACGATACTCTACTCATTCACTTTATTACTGATCGACTGGTGCACTTGCCATAGCTATAAATTAGCACGCATCAGTAGCTACAATGGCGGTGGAAACATACCCTCTTCGATTACCACCTGGTTTAGACTTAGTTTTGAAAGACTGTTATTATGTGCCTGCAGCTAGCAGGAATTTGATTTCTGTTTCATGCTTAGCACAAGAAGGCTATGTGATTACCTTCTTTAAGGACCATTGTAACATTCTTTATGAAAGAAATAAAATTGCAAATGGTTTCTTATTAATGGTCTTTATCAGCTACATATTGATGTACCTATTCTAACTATCGAGCAAAATGTGAATGCCAAACGACCTAGGGATAGTCCAAACGACAGATATCTATGGCACCTGAGATTAGGTCATATAGCAGAAGATAGGATCAACAAATTGGAGAAAAATGGGCTATTGAGTCCATTGACTTTCGAGTCATATCCAACTTGTGAATCTTGTCTTCAAGGCAAAATGACTAAACTCCCTTTTGTTGGACATAGGGAGAGGGCCACAGATCTCCTTGCCCTAGTACATACTGATGTGTGCGGCCCATTTGATGTGCCGGCTAGAGGCAATTTTGTCTACTTCATTACCTTTACCGATGATCTGTCTAGGTATGGGTATGTGTATCTTATGAGACACAAGTCTGAAGCTTTTGAAAAGTTCAAAGAATTCAGACATGAAGTAGAAAAACAAACTGAAAACCCATTAAGGTTCTTCGATCAGATCGAGGAGGTGAATACCTTAGCCTAGAATTCCTAGACTATCTCAAGGATAATGGCATAGTCTCTCAATGGACTCCACCAGGAACACCTCAACTCAACGGGTTTCAGAACGGAGAAATCGGACTCTATTGGATATGGTTCGATCCATGATGAGCTTCACAGACCTCCCTGATTTCTTTGGGGACACTCATTATTAACTTCAATTTATCTACTGAATAGGGTTCCCTCTAAAACCGTTCCTACCACACCGTATGAGATATGGCACGGTAAGAAACCAAGTCTGAGTCATCTCAGAATTTGGGGTTGTCCGGCTCATGTCAAAAGACAACAAGCGGACAAGTTAGAGTTTAGGTCCTTAGAGCTCGATTCATAGGATATCCTAAAGAGTCATTAGGATACTATTTCTACATTCCAGAAGACCACAATGTGATTGTGAGTCGACATGCCATTTTTTTGAAAAATAGTTTATTCAAGATAGCGGCATTGGAAAGCAGATTAAGCTTGATGAGAAAGTTTCACAAGTACGAGCTAAGGACCAATTGGAACCAAATCAAGTTGAGTCAATAAGAACACTACCTCCTCCACCTCGTAGATCGAAAAGAGTTTTCCGTCCCCCTGAAAGATACTTAGGTATTATTTCAAAGAAGTAGAGAAAATGTTCCTCGTAGGTAATGGTGCTCATGGTGATGATCCCAAAACCTACAATGAGGCGATATCAGATATCGACTCTGAGAAATGGCTAGAGGCAATGCAGTCAGAAATTGACTCGATGCACTCAAACCAAGTCTGAACCTTGGTAGATCCATCAGAAGGTATAGTACCTATTGGGTGTAAATGGATCTTCAAGAGAAAGATTGGTGCAGATGGAAATGTGGAGACATTCAAGGCTAGACTAGTGGCAAAAGGTTATAGTCAATGCGAAGGCATTGACTATCAGGATACCTTTTTCAGTGGCTATGCTAAAATCCATCCGCACATTGCTTGCCGTTGCAGCCTATTTTGATTATGAAATATGGCAAATGGATGTGAAAACAACATTCCTAAATGGATATCTTGAGAAAGATATCTATATGGAACAGCCACTAGGTTTCACATCCAGTGATACTGATCATAAGGTTTGCAAGCTACAAAGGTCCATATATGGACTTAAGCAAGCATCTCAAAGCTGGAACACTCATTTCAATGATGTGATCAAAATATTTGGTTTCATCAAAAATGAAGAGGAACCGTGTGTCTTCAAAAAGGTCGGTGAGAGCGCTGTTGTCTTCCTCGTATTGTACGTGGATGACATCCTCCTTATTGAGAATGATATTCCCATGATGACAACAGTCAAATTATGGTTGTCCAAGAAATTCTCCATGAAAGACCTAGGTGAAGCATCCTTTATTCTAGGAATTAAGATCTATAGGGATAGACCGAATAGGATGCTAGGACTTTCATAGAAGATGTACATAGAGGAAGTACTAAAGATGTTTAGTATGAAAAACTCTAAGAGGGGATTAATATCCTTCAGACATGGTATTCATCTTTCCAAGAAGATGTGCCCTAGCACACCTGAGGAAATAGAACGCATGAGTAAGATCCCTTATGCTTCTGTAATAGGGAGCCTCATGTATGCCATGCTATGTACACGACCTGATATAGCCCATGCTGTGAGTGTCACAAGCAGATATCAGTCAAATCCAGGTGAAGAACACTGGACTTCTGTGAAATATATCCTTAAGTACTTGAGAAGAACTAAGGATATGATGTTGGTCTTTGGTAACGGAGAACTCCAAGTCCAGGGATACACAGACTCAGATTTCATGTCCGATGTAGATGATCGAAAGTCGACATCTGGGAGTCTGTTTTTGCAATGGTGGTGTTGCTAGAAAGATCGTAGGAAGAGTCTATACTGCGACAACAATGGTGTAAGGAGCCAAGGTCCAAGCACATTGGATACCACCTTATCCGCGATTACCTCAAGAAGGGTTATGTCGAGGTCAAGAGAGTTGACTCCACAGATAATGTGGCAGATCCACTTACAAAGTTGTTAGGCCAGCAGAAGATCGAAGCTCATCTTGAGAAGATGGAACTTAGATTTGTAGCCAATTGGCTTTAGGATAAGTGGAAGATTGTTAGATATATGTGCCCTAGAAGTCAGAATTGGCTGACACTTGTAATACACTTCTATGGGTAAAATTATAATTTTGATTAAAATCAATAAAATAGATTATTTTCTATCACATATGTGTATTTAGTATCTATGATACATCCTTTGAGTTAATGGTAATGATAATTCATATTTTCAAGAGTTGAAAATTTAAGACATGAATAATCATTATTAACTCATAAAATGCTCCCGACCATAGGATCATCACGAGGATGGTGATTGATCCGGAAGGTTGGTGTACAATCGCTTCTCTTTAGTAGATGAGTCTTGAGTCTACGGTGTGGAGACACCGGAGCGAGAGTACAGGTACTCGTTAGAGAACGAGGGCACTGAGCGTGACCACCTCGAGTAGTCATTAGGGAGTCTACCTTCTCGTCAATGACTGACTCGATGCTGCAGTAGTGTGTCTGGTTCTTTGACCTGAGATGCATCGGCAGTTCACCTTGAGGGTGTTATAGTTTGACTACACCATTACTCGGTCTCCTAGCCATATGGAACCCTGAGGTGTATGTTGGCTATAGCATGTTCATTGTAGGAACTGGATGGCATCAAGATGGAATCTATCTACCTCGGTGGTAGAGGAGCAGCCCTATGATAATCATGAGAATCAAGTCCAGAAGTCCATGGCCATGGTAGAGTGAAATAATAGAAAGAGTTTCTATTTAGATTTTCACATTCGGACTCGAATCGAATGATTACATCATATGACAGAGACTAGGGTTTGACGAGTTCACCTTAACCCTAATCTGATCGGGGCTCAAGATAGAAGAACTTAATCACACAGGTAGCTGCACCAAGAGGTTCGCATTCAGCTCTGATGGGTTGCCACCATATACTGCTAGGTGTCACTGGTGGATTTTGGGAGCAATTAGAATGATTTAGATGATCGATCATTCTAGCTGTTCGAATCAGAAGAGTTCTGATCCATCGAAAGGAGTTTCGATGATGTCGATGATAGAGATCATGACATATCCCATTACCATACAGAACTGAACCTAACTGGGTCACACAAACAAGGGTTTGAATCTGGTGATCATCAATTGAACTGATCCAGTTCAATTGATCTGAATGAGATTCAATTAGGTTCAAGAAAATCGTGCTAGCACTCGATTGAACCTAACGTTCTTCTTTTACTATCATAAATAAGTTGTCCTGACTGAGCCAAAGGAGTTTGTGCTCAATCAGAGGCCTTCATATGGTCTGACTGGAGGTTGTCCAAGTCAGAAAAGGTTGTCTTATTTTGTAAGACATTACATGCCATTTTTGGTCACCTGCCATTTCTTGTTCTTTGACTTTGGTCAAAAGTCTACCTTTGACTGGTCAAATGTTGACCATTGATACTTTGACTTTTGACCACATGTCACGCACCTATTGGAGAGCTGGTGGGGGCCTGTCCCCCTGCCAGAACCTGGCAAGGAGGAGGGCGCACGCCACCCTAGGCATGTGCCCAAGTTGGAGGCGCCTAGGAGTCCTTGTTGGACAAGGACTCCACCTCCCTTTTGGATTCCAATTAGAGTTCTTCTAAGAACCAAGTTTGACTGGTCTTAGGCACCATCTAAGGAGGAATCCAAGGGACTCTATTCCCACCAATCAGATTTAGATCTGATTTCACAAAGGGTTATGATTGGTTGGGAAGAAGAGGAGTTGGATCACAGATAGTCTATAAATAAGACCCTGCGCCCAACTCAAATTGAATTGGAAAAGAAATTGAAAATTTCCACACCCAAGGCTGCCTCTCCTCTCCTCCTCCATGCCAAAGCATCTTCTCCCTCTCCTCTCCATGTCCAAAAGTGTTTTGGATTTTTGGTTGGTGCAATCTAGACGAGAGAAAGGCGACTGAAAGCTAGAAGGCTGCGCTGCTGCAAAGGACAACTGCTGATCTTCAAAAAATTTTGAAGATCCTCTAGATCAGATCCAGATCTAATTTTTGAAGACGTAATAGAGAAGAAGAGAATCTCCAGATCCAACCTAAGTGGATACCGATAGAGTCCAGACACTTGCGTGGCTAGATCCAGAACCTTTCGCTGCTTATAGGATCATCAACGGATAATAATTATCCTCATCCAGATCTGATTAGGAGGGATTTTGATTTGACTACACCATTACTCGGTCTCCTAGCCATATGGAACCCTGAGGTGTATGTTGGCTATAGCATGTTCATTGTAGGAACTGGATTGCATCAAGATGGAATCTATCTACCTCGGTGGTAGAGGAGCAGCCCTATGATGATCATGAGAATCAAGTCCAGAAGCCCATGGCCATGGCAGAGTGAAATAATAGAAAGAGTTTCTATTTAGATTTTCACATTGGACTTGAATCGAATGATTACATCATATGACAGAGACTAGGGTTTGACGAGTTCACCTTAACCCTAATCTGATCGGGGCTCAAGATAGAAGAACTTAATCACACAGGTAGCTGCACCAAGAGGTTCGCATTCAGCTCTGATGGGTTGCCACCATATACTGCTAGGTGTCACTGGTGGATTTTGGGAGCAATTAGAATGATTTAGATGATCGATCATTCTAGCTGTTCGAATCAGAAGAGTTCTGATCCATCGAAAGGAGTTTCGATGATGTCGATGATAGAGATCATGACATATCCCATTACCATACAGAACTGAACCTAACTGGGTCACACAAATAAGGGTTTGAATCTGGTGATCATCAATTGAACTGATCCAGTTCAATTGATCTGAATGAGATTCAATTAGGTTCAAGAAAATCGTGCTAGCACTCGATTGAACCTAACGTTCTTCTTTTACTATCATAAATAAGTTGTCCTGATCTGAGCCAAAGGAGTTTGTGCTCAATCAGAGGCCTTCATATGGTCTGACTGGAGGTTGTCCAAGTCAGAAAAGGTTGTCTTATTTTGTAAGACATTACCTGCCATTTTTGGTCACCTGCCATTTCTTGTTCTTTGACTTTGGTCAAAAGTCTACCTTTGACTGGTCAAACGTTGACCATTGACACTTTGACTTTTGACCACATGTCATGCACCTATTGGAGAGCTGGTGGGGGCCTGTCCCCCTGCCAGAACCTGGCAAGGAGAAGGGCGCACGCCAAGGGTGGCGTGTGCCCAAGTTGGAGGCGCCTAGGAGTCCTTGTTGGACAAGGACTCCATCTCCTTTTTGGATTCCAATTAGAGTTCTTCTAAGAACCAACTTTGACTGGTCTTAGGTGCCCTCTAAGGAGGAATCCAGGGGACTCTATTCCCACCAATCAGATTTAGATCTGATTTCACAAAGGGTTGTGATTGGTTGGGAAGAAGAGGAGTTGGATCACAGCATAGTCTATAAATAAGACCCTGCGCCCAACTCAAAGAAAAAAGAAATAAGAGTTTCCATGCCCCAAGGCTGCCTCTCCCCTCCTCCTCCATGCCAAAGCTCATCTTCTCCCCTCTCCTCTCCACGTCCAAAAGGAGTTTTGGATCTTGGTTGGTGCGATCTCAGATCAAGAGAAAGGCGATCAAAAGCTAGAAGGCTGCGCTGCTGCAAAGGACGACTGCTGATCTTCAAAAGAGTTTTGAAGATCCTCCAGATCAGATCCAGATCTAATTTTTGGAGATGTGATAGAGAAGAAGAGGATCTCCAGATCCTAGCCTGAGTGGATACCGATAGAGGCCAGGCGCTTGCGTGGCTAGATCCAGAACCTTCCGCTGCATACAGGATCATCAAGGGTAATAGGATTACCCAAATCAAGGTAAATTAAATTTGATTTAATTTATCTTATTTTATTTTATTTATTAAAATAATAAGAATTAGATCTAAAATATTCTCAAGATCTGATTAGATCAAAGAAAAAAATTTTTGAAATATATCTCTTGATCTGATCAGATCTGAACGAACCTGGACCGGAAAAATCAGGATTTTCCTTCAACTGGTATCAGAGCCATGGTTCTAAAATTATTTAGATCTAATTTTAAATTTATTTTAATTAAAAAATAAGTGATTTTAGATGTCACATGAGATGTGATCAGATCTGAAATCAGAAAAAATTAAAATTAAATGATTTGGATCTAAGATTAGAAAATATGCATGACTAGTTCTAAAATAGAATAGTTCTATAGAATAGTCTTGCATGTTTTGATTTAATCTGATTAAATCATATTTTAGATCTATTTATTTACTATTTTTTGATATTATAAGTGGTTATAATAACATCTAAAAAATAGTAAATAAAAATTATTTAATTTTAAATATCATATGAGATATGATTGATGCATGTCTAGACTAGTTGTAGAATAGTTCTACATAATTATCTAGATTAGAATTTATTTTGATTAGATCAATTTAAATCTAATTTTTTAGATTATTATGAGATAATTTAGATCTAAAAATATGCATGATTCGATACATGAGATGTATGCAAAATATGCCATGATTAGATCTAATTTGTATATGAGATATATGATATAGATCTAAAACTATTTTGTAGTATTGCATGTTCCTGATTAAGGCGTTCCTCTTGGCCGTCCGGTCATAAGAACGAAGAAGGGTTTAAAGGCCCTCTCTTCCCATTCGATGGGGTGTTCTTATGATGTGTAGGGGTGCTGCGTGTTCGTCCTTAATCAGAAACCCAAAACTTACTTTCTGCAAAACCCTAGATCCTGAAACCCTAGGATTTATTGTGCATATTTTGTTTATGAACCCTACTTAATTAAGAATTAAGTTTATGGAATATTAATTAGGTCTAAAATTGAGAATTTTAGATCTAAGACATATTCATAATACTGGGTTCGGGCTTGGGTAGCTCAATTAGGTCTAAGCGGTTGATCAAACCGAATCAAGAGTTGGTTAGATGGGATCAACAATGCTTAAATTGACCAGCCTAATAGGATTAAGTCTGGGTCAAGATCGAGTCACGATCAAGCAAGACCTAATTAGGCTCAGAGGTTAGAGTCTGGATTGTAGGCTAACCCAATTGGTTCTGGACTCAACAATTTGGTGTCTAAGGTAAGTTTGGCACATACGACCGACTGGTTTTTAATTGGAAGCTACTCGACCTGAATGCATTCTTGTACGAGTTAATGGCATATTCCTTCCACCGGTCTCACTTACCTGGCCATATCTGTTGACACAGTTCTGATCTGAGGTGGTCAATAATCCGAGCTAACCCATGCCACTAGGTTAGTCATAATTGTTATGACTAAGCCAAGTCTAGTTTAATGAGACCTGAATCAATTCTCCCTAAGAAAAGATTAAGTCTGAGGTCTTCCACCATTGTAGATGTGCGGGCCCTTCCCGGGGTTGATTGTTCTCGGCTGGATACAGTGGCTCAGTTGCACCGGGAAGATGCAACCATGTCTATTAGGCATTGGATGCTATGGGCTGGAGGATGAGTTGGGCTCAATATTTCGGATACGGTGAGAGACTCAATTAGGAACCCAGTCTATGCAAATGGTGGGTCTGACTTAACTAAGGAGTGGATCAATATTTCGGATACGGTGAGATTCATGAATTAGAGACCAAGTTTGGGTGCACCATGATTAGAGAATCATTGAACAAGAGTTGTTCACTCATTGGCTAACCCATCACCAATAACTGTTAGGTGAGGTGATGAGTCAGTTGGTGAGACCGCACCACCCACTAGAAATCATTAATCATGGAGATTTTCGCATCTCTACAGAGGGAGTGTAGGGATCCGAGAAAATAGTGGGAGCTAATTTGTTTAAAAATAAAATCCCTAAACAAATTGGTCAAGTCAAAATTACAGTATCTAACTAGAATCTTTGACTCTCTACAGGAAAAATGTCTGCGTCCAACCCATTGGCACGTATCCTGGACACACATAGACTGACTGGACCCAATTATAAAGATTGGCTCAGGAACTACAAAATTAGTTTTGGGTTTCGAGAAGTTAACCCATGTTTTGGACCAGGACCCTCCCACCTTACCAGCCCGTCCATCCACTGTTGAACAGAGAGCGTCTCTGGAAAAATGGATTAGACGAAGATAATAAGGCCAGATATTACATGTTGGGCTCGATGTCTGATGAGCTCCAGCGCCAACATGAAGATATCGGGACTGCTCGCCAAATGTTGGCTCACCTGCAGGAGATGTTTGGTGAACAGAGTCGCGCAGCCAAATATCAAGTCACGAAATGACTTTTTAAGGCTAAGATGCGTGATGGGCAGTCAGTCCAAGATCACTGTCTGACAATGATCAAGGACATGGAAGAGCTTGAGAAGCTCGGTGTGAAGTTGGACTTGGACCTGCAGAACGATATTATTCTGCAATCCTTGACTGATGCATATGGGCAATTCATCATGAATTACCACATGCATAAACTTCAAAATTCCTTGGCCGAATTAATGAATATGCTGGTTACCGCTGAGCTTTCTATGAAAGGTTCTAAAGGCTCAGTTCTTGCTATGGAACGGACTTCTTCCAAAAGAAAGTCTTATGGAAAGAAAAAGAAGTCTGTGAAAAAGCAAAAGGTGGAAGGATCAAAGAAGAAGAAGGCAGAAGCCGAAGAAAGAAGGCCGATGGCAAAGGAAAGTGTTTCCATTGCAACAGCGACGGCCATTGGAAGCGGAACTGCCCTACTTACCTGGCCACCCTGAAGAACAAGAAGGAAGGTCCTTCTGGAGGTATGCTCGTTATTGAGTCTAACCTTACGGTTTCTTCTGCATCCAGTTGGGTGCTTGACTCTGGTTCTAGTGCTCATCTGTGCACTTCCATGCAGGGTCTTGAGGATAGCAGGAGGTTGAGGGATGGAGACATGATCCTACGCATCGGTAATGGAGCAAGAGTTGCTGCAGTAGCCGTGGGAACATACCCTCTTCGATTACCATCTGGTTTAGACTTAGTTTTGAAAGACTGTTATTATGTGCCTGCAGCTAGCAGGAATTTGATTTCTGTTTCATGCTTAGCACAAGAAGGCTATGTGATCACCTTCTTTAAGGACCATTGTAACATTCTTTATGAAAGAAATAAAATTGCAAATGGTTTCCTTATTAATGGTCTTTATCAGCTACATATTGATGTACCTGTTCTAACTATCGAGCAAAACGTGAATGCCAAACGACCTAGGGATAGTCCAAACGACAGATATCTATGGCACCTGAGATTAGGTCATATAGCAGAAGATAGGATCAACAAATTGGAGAAAAATGGGCTATTGAGTCCATTGACTTTCCGAGTCATATCCAACTTGTGAATCTTGTCTTCAAGGCAAAATGACTAAACTCCCTTTTGTTGGACATGGGAGAGGGCCACAGATCTCCTTGCCCTAGTACATACTGATGTGTGCGGCCCATTTGATGTGCCGGCTAGAGGCAATTTTGTCTACTTCATTACCTTTACCGATGATCTGTCTAGGTATGGGTATGTGTATCTTATGAGACACAAGTCTGAAGCTTTTGAAAAGTTCAAAGAATTCAGACATGAAGTAGAAAAACAAACTGGAAAAACCCATTAAGGTTCTTCGATCAGATCGAGGAGGTGAATACCTTAGCCGAGAATTCCTAGACTATCTCAAGGAAAAATGGCATAGTCTCTCAATGGACTCCACCAGGAACACCTCAACTCAACGGGGTTTCAGAATGGAGAAATCGGACTCTATTGGATATGGTTCGATCCATGATGAGCTTCACAGACCTCCCTGATTTTCTTTGGGGACACTCATTGTTAACTTCAATTTATCTACTGAATAGGGTTCCCTCTAAAACCGTTCCTACCACACCGTATGAGATATGGCACGGTAAGAAACCAAGTCTGAGTCATCTCAGAATTTGGGGTTGTCCGGCTCATGTCAAAAGACAACAAGCGGACAAGTTAGAGTTTAGGTCCTTTCAGAGCTCGATTCATAGGATATCCTAAAGAGTCATTAGGATACTATTTCTACATTCCAGAAGACCACAATGTGATTGTGAGTCGACATGCCATCTTTCTTGAAAAATAGTTTATTCAAGATAGCGGCATTGGAAAGCAGATTAAGCTTGATGAGAAAGTCTCACAAGTACAACGAGCTAAGGACCAATTGGAACCAAATCAGGTTGAGCCAATAAGAACACTACCTCCTCCACCTCGTAGATCGGAAAGAGTTTTCCATCCCCCTGAAAGATACTTAGGTATTATTTCAGAGGAAGTAGAGGAAAATGTTCCTCGTAGGTAATGGTGCTCATGGTGATGATCCCAAAACCTACAACGAGGCGATATCAGATATCGACTCCGAGAAATGGCTAGAGGCAATGCAGTCAGAAATTGACTCGATGCACTCAAACCAAGTCTGGACCTTGGTAGATCCACCAGAAGGTATAGTACCTATTGGGTGTAAATGGATCTTCAAGAGAAAGATTGGTGCAGATGGGAATGTGGAGACATTCAAGGCTAGACTAGTGGCAAAAGGTTATAGTCAATGCGAAGGCATTGACTATCAGGATACCTTTTTCCCAGTGGCTATGCTAAAATCCATCCGCACATTGCTTGCCGTTGCAGCCTATTTCGATTATGAAATATGGCAAATGGACGTGAAAACGGCATTCTTAAATGGATATCTTGAGGAAGATATCTATATGGAACAGCCGCTAGGTTTCACATCCAGTGATACTGATCACAAGGTTTGCAAGCTGCAAAGGTCCATATATGGACTTAAGCAAGCATCTCGGAGCTGGAACACTCGTTTCAATGATGTGATCAAAATAGTTTGGTTTCATCAAAAATGAAGAGGAACCATGTGTTTTCAAAAAGGTCAGTGGGAGCGCTGTTGTCTTCCTCGTATTGTACGTGGATGACATCCTCCTTATTGGGAATGATATTCCCATGTTGACGACAGTCAAAATATGGTTGTCCAAGGAATTCTCCATGAAAGACCTAGGTGAAGCATCCTTTATTCTAGGAATTAAGGTCTATAGGGATAGACCGAATAGGATGCTAGGACTTTCACAGAAGATGTACATAGAGAAAGTACTAAAGAGGTTTAGTATGGAAAACTCTAAGAGGGGATTAATACCCTTCAGACATGGTATTCATCTTTCCAAGAAGATGTGCCCCTAGCACACCTGAGGAAATAGAACGCATGAGCAAGATCCCTTATGCTTCTGCAATAGGGAGCCTCATGTATGCCATGCTATGTACACGACCTGATATAGCCCATGCTGTGAGTGTCACAAGCAGATATCAGTCAAATCCAGGTGAAGAACACTGGACTTCTGTGAAATGTATCCTTAAGTACTTGAGAAGAACTAAGGATATGATGTTGGTCTTTGGTAACGGAGAACTCCAAGTCCAGGGATACACAGACTCGGATTTCATGTCCGATATAGATGATCGAAAGTCGACATCTGGGAGTCTGTTTGTGTGCAATGGTGGTGCTGTCAGCTGGAAGAGTTTCAAGCAAACCAGTGATAGCAGATTCCACCATGGAAGCAGAATATATCGCTGCATCAGAGGCTGCGAAAGGAAGCATTCTGGTACAAGAAGTTTGCTGCAGAAATTGGAGTAATGCCATCAGATGCCATTCCTCTATACTGCGACAACAATGGCGCCATAGCCCTTGCTAAGGAGCCGAGGTCTCACCAGAAATCCAAGCACATTGAGCGGCGATACCATCTCATCCGCGATTACCTCGAGAAGGGTTACGTTCGAGGTCAAGAGAGTCAACTCCGCAGATAATGTGGCAGACCCACTTACAAAGCCGTTGGGCCAGCAGAAGATCGAAGCCCACCTTGAGAAGATGGGACTTAGACTTGTAGCCAATTGGCTTTAGGACAAGTGGGAGATTGTTAGATATATGTGCCCTAGAAGCCAGAATTGGCTGACACTTGTAATACACTTCTAGGGGCAAAATTATAATTTTGACTATAATCAATAAAATGGGTTATTTTCTATCACATATGTGTATTTAGTGTCTGTGATACATCCTTTGAGTTAATGGTAATGATAATTCATATTTTCAAGAGTTGAAAATTTAAGACATGAATAATCATTATTAACTCATAAAATGCTCCCGACCATAGGATCATCACGAGGATGGTGATTGATCCGGAAGGTTGGTGTACAATCGCTTCTCTTTAGTAGATGAGTCTTGAGTCTACGGTGTGGAGACATCGGAGCGAGAGTACAGGTACTCGTTAGAGAATGAGGGCACTGAGCGTGACCACCTCGAGTAGTCATTAGGGAGTCTACCTTCTCATCAATGACTGACTCGATGCTGCAGTAGTGTGTCTGGTTCTTTGACCTGAGGTGCATCGGCAGTTCACCTTGAGGGTGTTATAGTTTGACTACACCATTAACTCGGATCTCCTAGCCATATCGGAAACCCTGAGGTGTATGTTGGCTATAGCATGTTCATTGTAGGAACTGGATTGCATCAAGATGGAATCTATCTACCTCGGTGGTAGAGGAGCAGCCCTATGATGATCATGAGAATCAAGTCCAGAAGCCCATGGCCATGGTAGAGTGAAATAATAGAAAGAGTTTCTATTTAGATTTTCACATCGGACTTGAATCGAATGATTACATCATATGACAGAAACTAGGGTTTGACGAGTTCACCTTAACCCTAATCTGATCGGGGCTCAAGATAGAAGAACTTAATCACACAGGTAGCTGCACCAAGAGGTTCGCATTCAGCTCTGATGGGTTGCCACCATATACTGCTAGGTGTCACTGGTGGATTTTGGGAGCAATTAGAATGATTTAGATGATCGATCATTCTAGCTGTTCGAATCAGAAGAGTTCTGATCCATCGAAAGGAGTTTCGATGATGTCGATGATAGAGATCATGACATATCCCATTACCATACAGAACTGAACCTAACTGGATCACACAAATAAGGTTTGAATCTGGTGATCATCAATTGAACTGATCCAGTTCAATTGATCTGAATGAGATTCAATTAGGTTCAAGAAAATCGTGCTAGCACTCGATTGAACCTAACGTTCTTCTTTTACTATCATAAATAGTTGTCCTGACTGAGCCAAAGGAGTTTGTGCTCAATCAGAGGCCTTCACTTGGTCTGACTGGAGCCTGTCCAGTCAGAAAAGGGTTGTCTTATTTTGTAAGACAATACCTGCCATTTTTGGTCACCTGCCATTTTTCGTCCTTTGATTTTGGTCAAAAGTTGACCTTTGACTGGTCAAATATTGACCATTGATACTTTGACTTCTATCCATGTGTCACGCACCTATTGGAGAGTTGGTGGGGGCTTGTCCTCCTATCAAAAATTGGCAAGGAGTAGGGTGCACGCCAAGGGTGGCGTGCGCCCAAGCTTGAGGCGCCCAGGAGTCTCTGTTGGATAGGGACTCCATCTCCTTATTGGATTCTGATTAGACTCCTCCTAAGAATCAACTTTGACTGATCTTAGGTGCCATCTAAGGATGAATCCAAGGGACTCTATTTCCACCAATCAGATTTAGATCTGATTTCACAAAGGATTGTGATTGGTTGGAAAGAAGAGGAGTTGGATCACGCATAGTCTATAAATAAGATCCTGCGCCCAACTCAAAAAAAAAAGAATAATTTCTCCATGCCCCAAGGCTACCTCTCTCTTCCTCCTCCATGCCAAGCTCATCTTCTCCCTCTCCTCTCCATGCCCAAAAAAGTTTGGGATCTCTGTTGGTGCAATCTAGATGAGAGAAAGACGATAGAAAGCTAGAAGGCTGCGCTGCTGCAAAGGACAACTGCTGATCTTCGAAAGCTATTTTGAAGATCCTCCAAATCAGATTCAGATCTAATTTTTGGAGACATGATAGAAAAGAAGAGGATCTTTAGATCCAGCCTGAGTGGATATCGGTAGAGGTCAGGCACTTGCGTGGCTAGATCCAAAACCTTCCGCTGCTTACAGGATCATCAATGGGTAATAGGATTATCCTACATCAAGATAAATTAAATTTGATTTAATTTATCTATATTTTATTTTAATTATTAGAATAATAAAAATCAGATCTGAAACATTTCAGATCTAATTCGAATCAAAGAGAAAAATTTTTGGAATATATCTCTTGATTTGATCAGATCTGAATAAATCTGATCTGGAATATCAGGATTTCCCTTCAGTAATAGCAAATACCTTTATCGGTTAAGAAGATAGTGTGCTCTTCATCTTCTGGAGCCATTCGAGTTTGATTGTAACCTGCGAAGGCATCCATGAAGATTAATAGTCAATGTCTCAACATTGCATCGACCAACTGATCAATCTTCAGTAAAGAAAAGCTATCCTTTGGATAAGCTTCATTTAAGTTGGTGTAGTTGATGTAGATTCATCATTTTTCGTTAGCCTTTCTCACCATCATGATATTTGCAAGCCAATTGAGATAGTGGGTTTCCCTGATAAAGTTGGTAGCAAGTAGCTTGTCAACCTCTTCATCAATAGCTTTTTGTCTTTCAAGGGTGAAGGGTCTTTTCTTTTGTCTCACCGGCTTGGCCTTCAGATCGATATTTAGTCAGTGAGTTATTATTTTAGAAAAAATTTTGAGCATATCGATTACTGATCAAGCAAATATATCGACGTTTGTCCTTAGTAGATCTATTAGCCAATTTCACTTCTGATCGGATAGTCGTGATTCGATTGAAATAGTTTTCATCGTATCAGTTTTCTTTAAAAAAATTAGCATTAGTTGTTCTGCTAGTTCACCCTTTTTTTCATTTTCTCTCTGATCGAGTTTTTCAATCATTAGAGGATCTTCAGATTTAGCGCCTTGCATGGAGATCATAAAATAGTGTCTAGCCAGTTGTTGATCTCCACATATTTTGTTGACTCCTTCACGACTAAGGAATCGAAGAAGAAGATGAAAAGTCGACACTACCGCTCTTAGTGCGTTAAATGTGGGTTGTCCAAGTATGGCATTATAAGTCGAAGAAGCTCGAATAACAACCGTAAATATGGTGAGAATGGTGCTTTATCGTGGTTCAGTCCCCGCAGTGAGGGGGAGAGTGATCTTTCCTTCCACGTTGATTGCATCTCTAGTGAAGCCAACTAAGGCTGTTGAAACTTTTCTAAGTCGATCAGTTGGCAGTCGCATTTGAAAAAAAGTTGAATAAAAAAGGACGTTAGTCGAACTTCATTATCAATAAGGATTTTTTTACATCATAATTAGCTATCGTGATCGACACAACAATAACATTATTACAGAGAGTTTGAATTCTCCATACATCATCATCCAAAAAAAAATAACATTATCTTCACGTCGTTTCTTAGTAGATTCTTTTTCGGAAGTTGCCCTCCAATTTTTTGATCATCCAAAAATCATGTTGATAACTCCCTCTATTTGTCGATTATCATTTGGTTCCTCTGGTTGGCACTAAGGTTATTGATCGACCGAAGTTGAAGCTAGAGGGTCGCATCGATATTTGTCGAGGTACCCTCAGTGAATCAGGGCTTTAATTTCATCCCTGAGTTGAATGCACTGCTTGGTATCATGATCATGATCATGGTGAAGCCAATAGTACTTCTTTCGATCATGGTTCTTGGCGATGCTTTCATCGGTGGGGGACGTCGAAGGTATTATGCTCCTTAAATTTTCATTAAAATTTGGATGCGAGGAGCAGATAATGAAGTGTAGGAGTTATATTTTGTGCACTATCTATTTGGCCTTGGATTCCATTGGAGAGGTGAAGCTCTTTGACCAGTCAGTTGCCGACTTGAGTTAATAGGAGCCCAACTCTTCTTTTGCTTCTTTTTCTAACATTTTTCTTCTACTTGGCGTCGGTCAGAAGCACCTTCATCCATACGAATATGCTTAAATGTGTGCTCCAGAAGTTCAGCATATGTCCGAGGATGGTTCTTATCTAGAATATAAGTGAACCGAGATCCCTAAAGACCTCTCTTCATGGTCAAAATGGTCAAATCTTCGTTGAGATCTTCAACCTCAAGTGTGATAGTGTTGAAATGCACCACAAAGCTTCTCAGTGTCTCTTCTTCATTCTGCTTAATGGAGAAGATACTGTCGAATGTTCGTGGCATCCTTCGGCTGGTGCTAAAATGTGCTATAAATCAACTTTTTAGCTGCTCAAATGAGAATATGCTCCCCGGCTAGAGCCTAGAATACTCGGCTCAAGCAGCCTTTCAAGCAAAGGAGGGCATCAGAAGTCTTTTGAATCATCATAAGAGTTTTGTAACTTTGTAGATGATCGATCAGATCTGTGATGCCATCATATGGCTCCATCTGTGGCATTTTGAATCAAGATAGGATCGGTTCATCCATAATTTATCAAGAAAATAGGAGGGCTATGTGAATGCTGAGGTCACTGGACCCCCTTGATTGTTCACTTGCAGACGCGCGAGTTTGTGGTCGATATTTTTGAACTTACATTCGTAGTCATCAAGCCGCTACAGATGTGAGAATTCAGAGGTAGAATCCCCTAAAGAAGTCGAGGATGAGGAAGTTGACGATAAACATGGCCTCTTTCCCTTATGAATGCTATGTCGAAGAGAAGGAGAGGGAGACTATCACGAATGACAAGTGGCGCGATGTGAGCGCTGAGATGGAGATGCTTTGATACGACGAGAATGTCGAGCTGATCGCCGCTCTGGTGAAGGAGACAAGGATCGTCGTGGAGAACGGCGATTGTGCCTGGATGGCACTGCATATGCTGATGGTTCTTCTGCCACCGATTGTTGTTGTTGGAGGCTATGTACTGCCTCTATCAAAACCTTCATTTGCTGCATTAATGTAGTGAGTTGCTGACTTTGGACGTTTGTCGTAATAGTTGAACACGAAAATCTAGGCTCTACTATTAGAGGTGGAGGAGGGAGGTCATTCTGGTGAGAAGACTGTCTAGCAAAGCTGGTGTAATGTTGGGCTCGTGTTCTTGGCATGGTTACCTTTTCAGAGCAATTTATCTCTTTTTTCCTACTTGGCATGCTAATTTATTGCGGTCAATCCTCTTATGTGCCTGTCATTGGAGAAAATCATTTGCAAAAGAAGTCCACTTTGGTCGAAAGTATTTCTAGTAGAGACCCTCTGATGCTTAAGTCAGTGGAGGAATGTCGAACAGGTAAGAAAAATTGAAAATGGTAGAGTATTGTCCAGAGTTGTTTCACCAAAGTGCTTGGTTTACCTCCTTTTATAGGTGAAGTATTAGTAGCCATTGATAACAGTTAGAAATTATGGGATCCACTTATTTCGGAATAATGGGGGCAGTTAATACCCATTATATGATCGTGGAGAGTCCGTTACGCATGTTCTATGCCGAGAATGGAGGTTGCACCAACTATATGTCAGTATTGCTATCATGTTGATTGTATGTCGGTAACCTTATAGGTCTGACTGACTATCTGATTGGTTAGTGATCGTTTATTCTTGGAGTTATTCTATTTGTTGTGGAGCCGATTGAAGAGAGCCAACTGTCAATCGGTAGATCGATTGATTGTCGATCGACTGTAAGATTTATCGACTATGAGTCGGTCATCGAAGTTGGTTGATAGTTGGTTGAAAGTCTTCTATCCGACTCATTATCGTCCATTGTTATTTGAAAGTTTGTTGTGGCCGTTATTTAGTTGGTGATGCCGATCATCAGTCGGTGACACTGACTATTAGTCGCCATGTGGATGCTAAATCAATGAGCCCAACATCCTCTTTTTCTCGTCCTCAACATTACCAGTTGGGTGGGAGACATGAAGTGGCCAAAAGGAAAGATCAAACGTTGGTTGATCGCATTTATCTCTATGCTTGTGCTGATGCTTTTATTGCCTTTCAAAGGAAACATCTGTTGGTAGTGCAAAAGACATGAATGGCACTCTATTTAAGAAGTCTTTCCAGATGATCAAATTTATCTACACAATATCTTCTATGTTTAATCTATTATACGTAAAATGCTCTTGATATCAAATTACTCAATTTCATAATTGAATCAATGTATATACTCTATTTTGAATCTCAAAATTTTCCATATCTATATTTGAAAAATATGTAGATACTAGATAGGGATTTGGGAGTTCGTCTTGATCGTGGATACTGGGAGTAGCATTATGTACATCCCATGCTCCAGTTGCAACCAGTGCAGCAATTATCAGGCAAGCATGTGACAAAATTTCTTCTTTTTGTACTTGCCATCTTATGTAGTTTTCGATCGTAAATTTTTTTAATTCTAATAATTGATTTCAGTCTACCACATATCTGTATCATCACATCCACATTAGTCAACCAATATATGAGTTGGTTATGTACTAAAATATTTTATATTTTTTGTATGAATTTTATTATTTGAACCTTTGGTTAATTCTTTGATATTTTAGTATGTATGAATTATCTTATGAATCTTGATTCTTAACAATAAAAGTGATTAGACTCGATGAGTTGGACATTTGGTAGATTGGTTGGACTCTTCGTGGAATAGCTTGAATCAGGTGTATTTCTAATATGGTGCTATTATATCTGCAGTGGTACATAAATTATTTGTATGAATGTTTTATTTGTCCAAATGGGGGAGTTGCTTTGCAGATTTGGTTTGATTTTTTTCTAAGTTGATGATTGTGATTTTATGTTCAATAAGGCTGCATAGATTAGATTGTTCTGCCTTTCATCAGGTTCGTGTATTTGTAACTGTTGGGACTTCTACTTCCTATTATTTTCTTTTTGCTACTCTTAAAAAGGCAATATCCTTGCATAATGTGGTGGCCTGTCATGAAGAAAGGAATGCCATATTCTGCAAAAGCATAGGCAGTTAGATATATTTTTTTTTAGATGATGTACATACGAGTTTTGATGGTAGCAACATACTACATTGAAGAATTAAAATTTTGTTGATGTATCAACTCTGTAATTTATTTTAATTTTTTACGTACAAAATTTCTTTTCAGTCTATTGTAAATCGCATGTTAAATATTGTTCTTTCTGTTTGAAACATGTAAAGTTTACTAATTCAAAAGTTAGGATAAAAATCTATTTCATTTTTTTCTTAATTTCATTATTTTTAAAAGACCTACCAATTTTCTATTTCTTAATTTTTTCTTTTCCTGAAGAGTCTCAATTCTTTCTCCTGTTACTTCCAAGCTTTATGCTGCGAATTCATGCATTAGAATTATCAACAAAAAATTTAGAGGAGCAGAGCTTTTCTTTTTATGTCAAATAACTAATATTTTTTTTGATGTTTATAGAATGTATTCTGTAAAACTATCTTATAGAATTCTTGATTTTTCGACTTATTAACATTAATAGGATAAAAAAAAAAATATTATTATTATCAATTAAATACAAAAAATAGATCCTTCAATTTAAGAAATCTCCAAACAATTATTTTCTTGAGTATTCTTTCAAGTGCCCTTAAAATTATTTACCTAAATAAATTTAACAAAATTTTAAAAAATAATAATTTTCATCAAATTTATTTAGTAACCATGTAAAAATATAGAATTGAGAAGTTATTTTCATTTGATTTATATAGTTTTATCCCGAAAACATAGTATGTGACCATTGTATCTCAAATAAAATTGTCTTTAACAAAGGGAGACTGAATATAGATTTAGTTTATTTATTATATGAATTTTATTTCTCTAATGACTTTCAAAAAAATTAGTCTCTGTTCATTTATTTGGCCCAAAGTGATGCACAAGTTGTTTTACTCCCACTAAATAATGAAATCAATAGAATTAGAGTAAATCAGTCAAAGAAATAAATAGAATGGTACATCTATAAGTTTTAATATGAACAATACTTTAAAATGAACAAAATGGAATGGTAATAATTAGATACAAACAACAATTTTTTTGTAAGAAACAAAAAAAATTTTCTGAATCAATAGTTCTAAATAAAATACATACTCTATAATTATTGCAGTAAAATTAGTACTAGCTTTTCCTTTATAACTATAGATAATAATTTAAGTTTCAATTTCATCTTTTCTTTTATATTGCTTTACAAGAAGAGGCTGTGATGATTCTGGGTTGAGAGTTTGTGGCATTGTGAAGCAGAAAATGTTTAATTCCAATGGAAAGGTGACCTTGGATGGCCTGCTAATATTTAGCAGGCAACCACTTGCAGCCAATTTGATATAGTTATAAGGAATACTCAAAGTAACGATATAATGTTACATCCAATGGTGAATCTGAGCCTCTGATCAGCAAGAAAAAGTGTTTCAAATCAAAGTACTCAAAGTGTATGAAAACTAATCAACAAAAAAAAATATTGTGCTCATTCAAGCAGTTTAAATCCAGTTTCACTGCTTTAACTATTTAACGAAGTTTCAAACTATTTCTATTTTCTTATTTTATTCATATTTGATCTTCTGAATCAATTCTATGTTCATCTTAATATCTTTTGTTATAATTGCTTCTTTCTTTTCATACGACAAGATAATATATCTACCGATTCTTTTGTTTCTCTTCTATCCATTTACTAACATGTTGCATGGACAGAAAAACAAAATGGAATGTGTATCATTTAGATAGCTAAATTCAGAAAAAACAAACTGGGCAGTCCAAGCAAGGGTACTTAGAGTATGACATACTCTAAATTTGGAAAGGAATAATGAAGTCATGAGTTTGGACATGATTATGCTAGATGATCAGGTAATTTTGTTGATTATATTCTTCAAGACTATAACTACCCATTCACAAATTCATGTACAAAATAAATAATTATGTTACATTCCTTTTTAATTAGGATCAATTGATACATACTATAGTAAGAAAAGGATTGATGACAAAATTCGAGTTAACAATAAGAGGAGTTATGTACTCTATTAAAAATATCAAGATTGTTCTCCAAGAGGAAAAATACAGACCTCTCAATTGTAACAACAAAATACAATTCATGGCCAGTATTTTTTTTGAAGAAAATCACTAATATTGAGGCCAAATCCGGATCAACCAATTTGAATTTATTTCATTTCAGAAAATGGAAAGAAGAGTCAACAACACAAAACTCCTTATTGGTAAATTTGTTAGTTTATATTTTGTACATAGACATCAAATTAAGACTCTATACCTTAACGGTCCTTACTTCATGAATTTAGCGAAGAAAAATCAGCATTTTCTATCACAAGATCGTTTAGATCTTAACCAAATTTGTCTAAAAAAAATCTAACTCGATCCAATTAGATCCGAGAGTTCTCAGATCTGATCCTAATGATCTGATATCAAATATAAAAATTAAAATTAAATTAGATTTAATTTTTGTATCTATTTGGGTAATTTGATTATCCTATCGATGATCTCTCGTCACCTGGGGTTCTAGATCTTACCATTCAAGTGCCTGATCTCTATCAGAGTCCACTCGGATTAGATCTAGAGGTGCTCTGTTTCTAGATCTGATCTCCAAATATCAGATCTAGAGCCTTCTGATTGATCCTTCAAATATATCTCTGAAGGATGCGTTCGTCTTACAAACAGCTTGTCTTCTTTCCTGATCTTTGCGCCAAATAAATTGATCTTCCTTCTAAACTCGTGCCCAACCCTTGGCATGGAGAAGAGAGAGGGAGGCATGGAGAGGGGTGAGGATGGCAGCATGTGGGCGTGGGATGTAAAGAATGAAAACCCTAGGGGCACAGGGTCCTTTAAATAGATCCTGCACCACCTAAGAGTTCTGATTGATCAAGCAACTTGATTGCTTGATTAAATCAGAACTCTATCTGATCTCCCATGCATAAACATCAAGTCTTTACCTGGTTTTGTCACCCAAAACTCTTTAAGAGTTGCCGCACACATTGAATAGGGAGAGAGAGAGAGAGAGAGAAAGACAGTGCACGATGGACTCTTCCTCCTTTATTTAAATTTGATCTCAATCAAACCTCTTTGACTTGGTCAAATCTGAATTTGACCTAGTCAAAACCTATCCATTAAGGGGCGCACGCCTAGGGAAATGTACGCCCTCTCCATATCACACAAAATATCTGGGGATGCGCGCCCCTAGAAATTCTTTAGGGGGCATGCCTCTTGTCCCTTCTTTCTTACAATAGGGTCAATCTTTGATCCTTGTCCGAAATAGAAAATGATAGATGATAGAAATTGGCAGGTATTATCTTAAATTCATCTGATGAATTAAAATAACCCTTTTCTGACCTAGACAGGCTTCAGTCAGAATTTTGGATGAGTTAAACTCATCCGAGATAAATCAAAAAGACTATAGAAGAAAAATCTTAGGCACAATCATGTGCTAGCATGATTTTCTTGAATCTAATTGGATCTAATCCAAATCTATCAAATTGAATTAGCCCAATCGATCACATCCAGATCCAAACCTCTATTTGTGTGATCTAATTAGGTTCAATTCCATATGATAATGGGATATATCGCGATCTCTATCATCGACATCATCGAAATATCTTTCAATGGACCAGAACTTTTTTCACTATAAGAAAACTGTGATTTTGCGATCGATTTTGCAATCAAATTTTTTAGTTAAAATTTACGATCGATTTTACAATCGATTTTCTAACCAAAATTTTTATGATCAATTTTATGATCAAAAATTTGAATATAAAAATAAATTTATAAAATATTAATTTTATAAAATTTTACAATCAATTTTTTGATCAAATTTTTGGTCGCAAATTTTTTGACCAAAAAATTGATAAAAAATTCTTAAAATTATTATTTTTTAAATTTAAAATAATTTGAAAAATTTTCCAATCAATTTTTCGATCAAAAAATTAATTTTTTCAAACAAATTTTTGGTCACAAATTTTTTGATTGAAAAATCGATCAAAAAATTCCAAAATTAATTTTTTTTAAATTTAAAATAATTTTAAAAAAAATTGATTGAAAAATTAATTTTTTTGGATCAATTTTTGGTCACAAATTTTTCAACCAAAAAATCGATCAAAAAATTCCAAAATTATTTTTTTAAAATTATAAATAAATAAAATATTTTTTAATCAATTTTTTGATCAAAAAATTAATTTTTTTTATCAAAATTTTGGTTGCAAATTTTACAACTAAAAAATCAATCACAAAATCCTAAAATTATTTTTTTAAATTTAAAATAATTTAAAAAAATTTTTGGTTAAGAAATTAATTTTTTTCAACCAAACTTTTGGTCACAAATTTTTTGAAAAAAAAATTGATTGAAAAATCTCAAAATTACTTTTTTAAAATTTAAAATAATTTTAAAAATTTTTTGATTAAAAAATTAATTTTTTTGACTAAATTTTTGGTGGTAAGTTTTTTGATCAAAAAAGTGGTCAAAAAGTCTTAAAATTATTTTTTTTAATTTAAAATAATTTTAAAAAAAATTTGACCAATTTTTTGGTTGGAAAATTTATTCTTTCTGACTGAATTTTTGGTTGTAAATTTTTTGACCAAAAAATCAATCAAAAAATCTTAAAATTATTTAATTAACTTAAAATAATTTAAAATTTTAGTGATTGATTTTTTGGTTGAAACATTAATTTTTTTGATCGAATTTTCGATCATAAATGTATTTACAATCAAATATAATTTTTTTTCTATTTTTTTTAAAAATGATATAATTTTAAAATTTAATGCATATTTTTATTGTTCATTATTTAAATAATTATTATTGGTATATCATCATAAAAGACCAACTTGATCTGATAGCCCTAGCTATGTCGATCAATAAAATTTGATTTCAATGGCTACGAATGATCGTATAATGGTGTGATAGATAGACACTGATGATAGGTTCAAAAATTTACAACGATGATCTCGATAATATTTATAGCACACTGTCAAAATTTTACTTCAATCGGATGTCATTATCATAGTCAATTTAGCATGAGATGATTTGGATTGTTAAATAAAAAATGAGTGATCAAAAGACTAAACGATATCTGATTGGAAGATAATTTTTTAAATAAATGATCTTTCCTACTATTTTAATCATTTGTATGATGATGATCGTAAAATCCAAACTATGTGTATATGAAATTATCATTAAATAATTGTAGCAAAGATTTGACTATTAAAATAAATTTAATTTTTTAAATTTAAAATTGATCGTAAATTTTTTTAATTTTTTACAACCAAAAAATTGATCGTAAATTTAAATTTTAAAATAATTTAATTAGAGCCTTTTTTTGGTGATTTACCCATTTATATTTAAAAAAAGAAAAAAAAATTTATAAGCCCGGCGGCCCACACCCAGCCCCATCCTAGCCGCTCCCGACCCCCATCTTTCCCTCCCCGATGATCGCCAATGATGGGCCCCCTCCCCTCCCTGGAGACCGCCCACGACGATCTTCCTGAAGGGAAATCCTGATTTTCCGGTCCAGGTTCGTCCAGATCTGATTAGATCAAGAGATATATTTCAAAAATTTTCTCTTGATCTCAATCAGATCTTGATATGTTTCAGATCTGATTATTATTATTTTAATAAATAAAATAAAATAAGATAAATTAAATCAAATTTAATTTACCTGATTTGGGTAATCCTATTACCCTGTAGATGATCCTGATTGCAGCGGAAGGTTCTGGATCTAGCCACGCAAGCGCCTGGCCTCTACCGGTATCCACTCGGATTGGATCTGGAGATCCTCTTCTTCTCTATCACACCTCCAAAAATCAGATCTGGATCTGATCTGGAGGATCTTCAAAACTCTTTTGAAGATCTGCAGTCGTCCTTTTGCAGCAGCGCAGCCTTCTTGATTTTGATCGCCTTTCCTTGATCTGAATCGCACCAACCTAAATCCAAAACCCTTTTGGACGTGGAGAGGAGAAGGAGGAGAAGTTTAGGCATGGAGGAAGAGGGGAGAGGCAGCCTTGGGGCATGGGAAATCTCTTACTTGGAATTAGGGTTGGGCGCAGGGTCTTATTTATAGACCTCTTGTGATCCAACTCCTCTTCCTCTCAACCAATCACAACCCTTTGTGAAATCAGATCTAAATCTGATTGGTTGGAATAGAGACCCCTGGATTCCTCCTTAGAGGGCGCCTAAGACCAGTCAAACTGGATTCTTAGTAGAACTCTGATTGGAATCCAAAAGGGAGGTGGAGTCCTTGTCCAACAAGGACTCCTAGGCGCCTCCTACTTGGGCTCACGCCACCCTTGGCGTGCGCCCTTCTCCTTGCCAGGTTCTGGCAGGGGGACAGGCCCCCACCAGCTCTCCAATAGGTGCATGACATGTGGTCAAAAGTCAAAGGGTCAATGGTCAACGTTTGACCAGTCAAAGGTAGACTTTTGACCAAAGTCAAAGAACAAGAAATGGCAGGTGACCAAAAATGGTAGGTAATGTCTTACAAAATAAGACAACCTTATTCTGACTTGGACAACCTCCAGTCAGACCATATGAAGGCCTCTGATTGAGCACAAACTCCTTTGGCTCAGTCAGGACAACTTATTTATGATAGTAAAAGAAGAACGTTAGGTTCAATCGAGTGCTAGCACGATTTTCTTGAACCTAATTGAATCTCATTCAGATCAATTGAACTAGATCAGTTCAATTGATGATCACCAGATTCAAACCCTTGTTTGTGTGACCCAGTTAGGTTCAGTTCTGTATGGTAATGGGATATGTCATGATCTCTATCATCGACATCATCGAAACTCCTTTCGATGGATCAGAACTCTTCTGATTCGAACAGCTAGAATGATCGATCATCTAAATCATTCTAATTGCTCCCAAAATCCACCAGTGACACCTAGCAGTATATGGTGGCAACCCATCAGAGCTGAATGCGAACCTCTTGGTGCAGCTACCTGTGTGATTAAGTTCTTCTATCTTGAGCCCCGATCAGATTAGGGTTAAGGTGAACTCGTCAAACCCTAGTCTCTGTCATATGATGTAATCATTCGATTCGAGTCCAATGTGAAAATCTAAATAGAAACTCTTTCTATTATTTCACTCTACCATGGCCATGGATTTCTGGACTTGATTCTCATGATCATCATAGGGCTGCTCCTCTACCACCGAGGTAGATAGATTCCATCTTGATGCAATCCAGTTCCTACAATGAACATGCTATAGCCAACATACACCTCAGGGTTCCATATGGCTAGGAGACCGAGTAATGGTGTAGTCAAACTATAACACCCTCAAGGTGAACTGCCGATGCATCTCAGGTCAAAGAACCAGACACACTACTGCAGCATCGAGTCAGTCATTGACGAGAAGGTAGACTTCCCTAATGACTACTCGAGGTGGTCACGCTCAGTGCCCTCGTTCTCTAACGAGTACCTGTACTCTCGCTCCGGTGTCTCCACACCGTAGACTCAAGACTCATCTACTAAAGAGAAGCGATTCGTACACCAACCTTCCGGATCAATCACCATCCTCGTGATGATCCTATGGTCGGGAGCATGTTTATGAGTTAATAATGATTATTCATGTCTTAAATTTTCAACTCTTGAAAATATGAATTATCATTACCATTAACTCAAAGGATGTATCACAGACACTAAATACACATATGTGATAGAAAATAACCCATTTTATTGATTATAGTCAAAATTATAATTTTGCCCCTAGAAGTGTATTACAAGTGTCAGCCAATTCTGGCTTCTAGGGCACATATATCTAACAATCTCCCACTTGTCCTAAAGCCAATTGGCTACAAGTCTAAGTCCCATCTTCTCAAGGTGGGCTTCGATCTTCTGCTGGCCCAACGGCTTTGTAAGTGGGTCTGCCACATTATCTGCGGAGTTGACTCTCTTGACCTCGACGTAACCCTTCTCGAGGTAATCGCGGATGAGGTGGTATCGCCGCTCAATGTGCTTGGATTTTCTGGTGAGACCTCGGCTCCTTAGCAAGGGCTATGGCGCCATTGTTGTCGCAGTATAGAGGAATGGCATCTGATGGCATTACTCCAATTTCTGCAGCAAACTTCTTGTACCAGAATGCTTCCTTCGCAGCCTCTGATGCAGCGATATATTCTGCTTCCATGGTGGAATCTGCTATCACAGTTTGCTTGGAACTCTTCCAGCTGACAGCTCCACCATTGCACACAAACAGACTTCCAGATGTCGACTTTCGATCATCTATATCGGACATGAAAGTCCGAGTCTGTGTATCCCTGGACTTGGAGTTCTCCATTACCAAAGACCAACATCATATCCTTAGTTCTTCTCAAGTACTTAAGGATACATTTCACAGAAGTCCAGTGTTCTTCACCTGGATTTGACTGATATCTGCTTGTGACACTCACAGCATGGGCTATATCAGGTCGTGTACATAGCATGGCATACATGAGGCTCCCTATTGCAGAAGCATAAGGGATCTTGCTCATGCGTTCTATTTCCTCAGGTGTGCTGGGGCACATCTTCTTGGAAAGATGAATACCATGTCTGAAGGGTATTAATCCCCTCTTAGAGTTTTCCATACTAAACCTCTTTAGTACTTCCTCTATGTACATCTTCTGTGAAAGTCCTAGCATCCTATTCGGTCTATCCCTATAGACCTTAATTCCTAGAATAAAGGATGCTTCACCTAGGTCTTTCATGGAGAATTCCTTGGACAACCACATCTTGACTGATGTCAACATGGGAATATCATTCCCAATAAGGAGGATGTCATCCACGTACAATACGAGGAAGACAACAGCGCTCCCACTGACCCTTTTGAAAACACATGGTTCCTCTTCATTTTTGATGAAACCAAACTTTTTGATCACATCATTGAAACGAGTGTTCCAGCTCCGAGATGCTTGCTTAAGTCCATATATGGACCTTTGCAGCTTGCAAACCTTGTGATCAGTATCACTGGATGTGAAACCTAGCGGCTGTTCCATATAGATATCTTCCTCAAGATATCCATTTAAGGAATGCCGTTTTCACGTCCATTTGCCATATTTCATAATCGAAATAGGCTGCAACGGCAAGCAATGTGCGGATGGATTTTAGCATAGCCTACTGGGGAAAAGGTATCCTGATAGTCAATGCCTTCGCGTTGACTATAACCTTTTGCCACTAGTCTAGCCTTGAATGTCTCCACATTCCCATCTGCACCAATCTTTCTCTTGAAGATCCATTTACACCCAATAGGTACTATACCTTCTGGTGGATCTACCAAGGTCCAGACTTGGTTTGAGTGCATCGAGTCAATTTCTGACTGCATTGCCTCTAGCCATTTCTCGGAGTCGATATCTGATATCGCCTCGTTGTAGGTTTTGGGATCATCACCATGAGCACCATTACCTATGAGGAACATTTCCTCTACTTCCTCTGAAATAATACCTAAGTATCTTTCAGGGGGACGGGAAAACTCTTTCCGATCTACGAGGTGGAGGAGGTAGTGTTCTTATTGGCTCAACCTGATTTGGTTCCAACTTGGTCCTTAGCTCGTTCTACTTGTGAGACTTTCTCATCAAGCTTAATCTGCTTTCCAATGCCGCTATCTTGAATAAACTATTTTTCAAGAAAGATGGCATGTCGACTCACAATCACATTGTGGTCTTCTGGAATGTAGAAATAGTATCCTAATGACTCTTTAGGATATCCTATGAATCGAGCTCTAAAGGACCTAAACTCTAACTTGTCCGCTTGTTGTCTTTTGACATGAGCCGGACAACCCCAAATTCTGAGATGACTCAGACTTGGTTTCTTACCGTGCCATATCTCATACGGTGTGGTAGGAACGGTTTTAGAGGGAACCCTATTCAGTAGATAAATTGAAGTTAACAATGAATGTCCCCAAAGAAAATCAGGGAGGTCTGTGAAGCTCATCATGGATCGAACCATATCCAATAGAGTCCGATTTCTCCATTCTGAAACCCCGTTGAGTTGAGGTGTTCCTGGTGGAGTCCATTGAGAGACTATGCCATTTTCCTTAAGATAGTCTAGGAATTCCCGGCTAAGGTATTCACCTCCTCGATCTGATCGAAGAACCTTAATGGGTTTTCCAGTTTGTTTTTCTACTTCATGTCTGAATTCTTTGAACTTTTCAAAAGCTTCAGACTTGTGTCTCATAAGATACACATACCCATACCTAGACAGATCATCGGTAAAGGTAATGAAGTAGACAAAATTGCCTCTAGCCGGCACATCAAATGGGCCGCACACATCAGTATGTACTAGGGCAAGGAGATCTGTGGCCCTCTCCCATGTCCAACAAAAGGGAGTTTAGTCATTTTGCCTTGAAGACAAGATTCACAAGTTGGATATGACTCAAAAGTCAATGGACTCAATAGCCCATTTTTCTCCAATTTGTTGATCCTATCTTCTGCTATATGACCTAATCTCAGGTGCCATAGATATCTGTCGTTTGGACTATCCCTAGGTCGTTTGGCATTCACGTTTTGCTCGATAGTTAGAACAGGTACATCAATATGTAGCTGATAAAGACCATTAATAAGGAAACCATTTGCAATTTTATTTCTTTCATAAAGAATGTTACAATGGTCCTTAAAGAAGGTAATCACATAAGCCTTCTTGTGCTAAGCATGAAACAGAAATCAAATTCCTGCTAGCTGCAGGCACATAATAACAGTCTTTCAAAACTAAGTCTAAACCAGATGGTAATCGAAGAGGGTATGTTCCCACGGCTACTGCAGCAACTCTTGCTCCATTACCGATGCGTAGGATCATGTCTCCATCCCTCAGCCTCCTGCTATCCTCAAGACCCTGCATAGAAGTGCACAGATGAGCACTAGAACCAGAGTCAAGCACCCAACTGGATGCAGAAGAAACCGTAAGGTTAGACTCAATAACGAGCATACCTCCAGAAGGACCTTCCTTCTTGTTCTTCAGGGTGGCCAGGTAAGTAGGGCAGTTCCGCTTCCAATGGCCGTCGCTGTTGCAATGGAAACACTTTCCTTTGCCATCGGCCTTTTTCTTCGGTTCTGCCTTCTTCTTCTTTGATCCTTCCACCTTTTGCTTTTTCACAGACTTCTTTTTCTTTCCATAAGACTTTCTTTTGGAAGAAGTCCGTTCCATAGCAAGAACTGAGCCTTTAGAACCTTTCATAGAAAGCTCAGCGGTAACCAGCATATTCATTAATTCGGCCAAGGAATTTTGAAGTTTATGCATGTGGTAATTCATGATGAATTGCCCATATGCATCAGTCAAGGATTGCAGAATAATATCGTTCTGCAGGTCCAAGTCTAACTTCACACCGAGCTTCTCAAGCTCTTCCATGTCCTTGATCATTGTCAGACAGTGATCTTGGACTGACTGCCCATCACGCATCTTAGCCTTAAAAAGTCATTTCGTGACTTGATATTTGGCTGCGCGACTCTGTTCACCAAACATCTCCTGCAGGTGAGCCAACATTTGGCGAGCAGTCCCGATATCTTCATGTTGGCGCTGGAGCTCATCAGACATCGAGCCCAACATGTAATATCTGGCCTTATTATCTTCGTCTATCCATTTTTCCAGAGACGCTCTCTGTTCAAGTGGATGGACGGGCTGGTAAGGTGGGAGGGTCCTGGTCCAAAACATGGGTTAACTCCTGAACCAAAATATTTTTGTAGTTCCTGAGCCAATCTTTATAAATTTGGTCCAGTCAGCTTATGTGTGTCTAAGATACGTGCCAGTGGGTTGGACGCAGACATTTTTTGTAGAGAGTCAAAGATTCTAGTTAGATACTTGTAATTTGACTTGACCAATTTATTTAGGGATTTTATTTTTAAGACAAATTAGCTCCATATTTCTCGGATCCACACTCCCTTTGTAGAGATGCGAAAATCTCCGCGATTGATGATTTCTAGTTGGTGGTGCGGTCTCCCCACTGAACTCATCACCTCACTAACAGTTATTAGATGGGTTAGCCAATGAGTGAATAACTCTTGTTCAATGATTCTCTAAGTCATGGTGCACCCAAACTTGGTCTCTAATTCATGAATCTCACCGTATCCGGAATACTGATCCACTCCTTAGTTAAGTCAGACCCACCATTTGCATAGACTGGTTCCCTAATTGGGTCTCTCACTGTATCCAGAATATTGAGCCAACTCATCCTCCAGCCCATAGCATCCAATGGCTAATAGACATGGTTGCGTCTTCCCGGTGCAACTGCAGCCACTGTATTCCAGTCGAGAACATCAACCCAGAGAAGGGCCCGCACGTCTACAATGGTGGAAGACCTCAGACTAATCTTTTCTTAGGGAGAATTGATTCAGGTGTTCATTAAACTAGACTTGGCTTAGTCATCAACAATTATGACTAAAACCAAGTGGCATGGGTCAGCCTAGATTATTGAACCCTCAGATCAGAACTGTGTCAACAGATATGGCCAGGTAAGTGAGACCGGTGGCAGGAATATGCGTTAACTCGCCCAAGAACGCATTCAGGTCGAGTGCGCTTCCAATTTAAAACCAGTCGATCGTCTGCTGTGCCAAACTTACTTAGACACCAAATTGTTGAGTCAGAACAATTAGGTTAGCCTACAATCTAGACTCTAACCTCTGAGCCTAATTAGGTCTTGCTTGATCGTGACTCGATCTTGACCCAGACTTAATCCTATTAGGCTGGTCAATTTAATGCATGAGTTGATCACACATCTACACCAACTCCTATTTCGGTTTAGATCAATCCGCTATAGACCTAATTGAGCTACCCAAGCCCGAACCAAGTATTATGCAAATATGTCTTAGATCTGAAATTCTCAATTTTAGACCTAATTGATATTCCATAAACTTAATTTCTTAATTAAGTTGGGTTCATAAACAAAATAATGCACAAATCCTAGGGTTTCAGGATCTTGGGTTTTGCAGAAAGTAAGCCTTTTGGATTTCTGTTAAGGACGAACAGTACACCGCAAGCACCCCTACCACATCAAAGACACCCCATCGAATGGAAGAGAGTGGCCTTGAAACCCTTCTCGTTTCTTATGACCGGACGGCCAAGAGGAACGCCTTAATCAGGAACATGTAAATCTACAAACAGTTATAGATCTATATCATATATCTCATCTACAAATTTTAGGATCTAATCAAGGCATATTTTGCTACATCTCATATATTCAGAATCATGCATATTTTCAGATCTAAATTATCTCATAATAATCTAAAAAATTAGATTTAAATTGATCTAATCAAAATAAATTCTAATCTAGACAATTATGTAGAACTATTCTACAACTAGTCTAGTCATGCATCTATCATATCTCATATGATATTTAAAATTAAATAATTTTTATTTGCTGTTTATCAGATGTTATTATAACACTTATAATATCAGAAAATAGTAAATAAGAAGATCTAAAATATGATTTAATCAGATTAAATCAAAGACATGCAAAACTATTCTATAGAACTATTCTATTCTAGAACTAGTCATGCATATCTTCATGTTCTTAGATCCAAATCATTTAATTTTAATTTTTCTGATTTCAGATCTGATCACATCTCATGTGACATATGAAATCACTTTATTTTCTAATTAAAATAAAATTAAAATCAGATCTAAACAATTTAGAACCATGGCTCTGATACCAGTTGAAGGGAAATCCTGATTTCCCGGTCCAGGTTCGTCCAGATCTGATTAGATCAAGAGATATATTTCAAAAATTTTCTCTTGATCTCAATCAGATCTTGATATATTTCAGATCTGATTCTTATTATTTTAATAAATAAAATAAAATAAGATAAATTAAATCAAATTTAATTTACCTGATTTGGGTAATCCTATTACCCTGTAGATGATCCTGATTGCAGCGGAAGGTTCTGGATCTTAGCCACGCAAGCGCCTGGCCTCTACCGGTATCCACTCGGGTTGGATCTGGAGATCCTCTTCTTCTCTATCACACCTCCAAAAATCAGATCTGGATCTGATCTGGAGGATCTTCAAAACTCTTTTGAAGATCTGCAGTCGTCCTTTTGCAGCAGCGCAGCCTTCTTGCTTTTGATCGCCTTTCCTTGATCTGAATCGCACCAACCAAAATCCAAAACACCTTTTGGACGTGGAGAGCAAGGGGAGAAGAGTTTATGGCATGGAGAAGGAGGGGAGAGGCAGCCTTGGGGCGTGGGAAATCTCTTACTTGGAATTAGGGTTGGGCGCAGGGTCTTATTTATAGACCTCTTGTGATCCAACTCCTCTTCCTCTCAACCAATCACAACCCTTTGTGAAATCAGATCTAAATCTGATTGGTTGGAATAGAGACCCCTGGATTCCTCCTTAGAGGGCACCTAAGACCAGTCAAACTGGATTCTTAGTAGAACTCTGATTGGAATCCAAAAGGGAGGTGGAGTCCTTGTCCAACAAGGACTCCTAGGCGCCTCCTACTTGGGCTCACGCCACCCTTGGCGTGCGCCCTTCTCCTTGCCAGGTTCTGGCAGGGGGACAGGCCCCCACCAGCTCTCCAATAGGTGCATGACATGTGGTCAAAAGTCAAAGGGTGAATGGTCAATGTTTGACCAGTCAAAGGTAGACTTTTGACCAAAGTCAAAGAACAAGAAATGGCAGGTGACCAAAAATGGCAGGTAATGTCTTACAAATAAGACAACCTATTCTGACTTGGACAACCTCCAGTCAGACCATATGAAGGCCTCTGATTGAGCACAAACTCCTTTGGCTCAGTCAGGACAACTTATTTATGATAGTAAAAGAAGAACGTTAGGTTCAATCGAGTGCTAGCACGATTTCCTTGAACCTAATTGAATCTCATTCAGATCAATTGAACTAGATCAGTTCAATTGATGATCACCAGATTCAAACCCTTGTTTGTGTGACCCAGTTAGGTTCAGTTCTGTATGGTAATGGGATATGTCATGATCTCTATCATAGACATCATCGAAACTCCTTTCGATGGATCAGAACTCTTCTGATTCGAACAGCTAGAATGATCGATCATCTAAATCATTCTAATTGCTCCCAAAATCCACCAGTGACACCTAGCAGTATATGGTGGCAACCCATCAGAGCTGAATGCGAACCTCTTGGTGCAGCTACCTGTGTGATTCAGTTCTTCTATCTTGAGCCCCGATCAGATTAGGGTTAAGGTGAACTCGTCAAACCCTAGTCTCTGTCATATGATGTAATCATTCGATTCGAGTCCAATGTGAAAATCTAAATAGAAACTCTTTCTATTATTTCACTCTACCATGGCCATGGATTTCTGGACTTGATTCTCATGATCATCATAGGGCTACTCCTCTACCACCGAGGTAGATAGATCCCATCTTGATGCAATCCAGTTCCTACAATGAACATGCTATAGCCAACATACACCTCAGGGTTCCATATGGCTAGGAGACCGAGTAATGGTGTAGTCAAACTATAACACCCTCAAGGTGAACTGCCGATGCATCTCAGGTCAAAGAACCAGACACACTACTGCAGCATCGAGTCAGTCATTGACGAGAAGGTAGACTTCCTAATGACTACTCGAGGTGGTCACGCTCAGTGCCCTCGTTCTCTAACGAGTACCTGTACTCTCGCTCCGGTGTCTCCACACCGTAGACTCAAGACTCATCTACTAAAGAGAAGCGATCGTACACCAACCTTCCGGATCAATCACCATCCTCGTGATGATCCTATGGTCGGGAGCTGTTTATGAGTTAATAATGATTATTCATGTCTTAAATTTTCAACTCTTGAAAATATGAATTATCATTACCATTAACTCAAAGGATGTATCACAGACACTAAATACACAGGTGTGATAGAAAATAACCCATTTCATTAATTATAGTCAAAATTATAATTTTGCCCCTAGAAGTGTATTACAAGTGTCAGCCAATTCTGGCTTCTAGGGCACATATATCTAACACTTCCCTCGTCGGCCCATTGCGACAGCCTCCTCTCATCGGCCCGCTGTGACTGTCCCCCTTCCCCTCCTGACGATCGTCTGCAACGGCCTCCCCTCATCGGCCCGCCGCGATGGCCCCCTCCCCTCCCTGGCTTGCGATGCCCCTCCTCTCCTTCGACCTCCTCTCACCAGCCCGTCCATTTCCAACATTAAGAAATCTATCACCATTCTCAAATTTTCTACCAATTTGAAGTTCATGCAATGAATTGCATACATAAATCAAACTCCCAGTATCTAATATCCAGGTAGATGTTTCACATATGGAGAAATTATAAGATGTTATCATATAATAGCCTTGACCAGCAACCACTTGCTGATTTCTACTATTCAGCCTATTTGGATCAAAAGGATAATTCCTTTTTGGATTTACCTTATTAGGGTTAACATTGGACTCCTTGTTCTTAGGTCCTAAACGCTTGCCACTATCCAATAGTAAACGAAGCGGACTAACTCTAGCTATTCTAATTATCTGAAAGGAAAACATGAAACCTTATTAGTACTCAAATTAATTAATTCTAAAAACTTGGACTTTAGTCTAAAGGTTCTTCCACTATTTTTAATGAATTGATAGCCTCTACCTATAATTTGAGGAATTACACTAACTCCTTAACGGGTATTGGAATCCACATAGACTACATACGGGCCCGAAAAATGCTCTGGCTAACCCATGTGCATCTACAGGTAGGTTCATAATCAATTATTTTTCTAAATAATTTTTAGTAATTAGATTTTGCCCAAATCAGTAGGCTTTGGCCTCCACTGAAATGGTCCGACTAAGTCCAACCATTAACATGATTGAGTTTGGTGCATCAAACCAATGATGACCAGGCCTGAGGAAAGCTCTGGCTAACCTGATCACCATTACGAGAGTGCGATCTAATCATTATATGATAGATAGCAATTTCAATATCCAGATGAACACCAGGTGTAAGGCACCTCCAATGTCCATCTAGAAGATTGGACTCATTACTATTCATCTTAATGGGAGGCTATGACTCAATTATCCCCATAACTAAGTCATTTTAAGGACCTAATAATTTAGAGGATTTAGTTTACATGTGATTTAAGGATAGAAAAGATACAGACCAAATTTCTCCTACTGACTTCACCAAGTCAAGTCCTCCCACTGACTTCATTAAGTCAATAGATTAGGACTAGGATCAATTTAGGTCCATGGGCACCTTATTCAGTCTTACTGATTGAAATTAGTCAAACTAATTCCTAATGACATAGGTCAATCCGAATCACCAAAGGATCTAATCAAATTCCAATCGACCATGTCAGTCAAGTAAGTGAGATCAGTGGAAGAGATATGTCATTAACTCATCAAAGATCAAATCAATGCGAGTAACTTCCAATTAAAAATCACTGATCTAGACTACCAAACTTATCTTAGACACCAACTGGTTAATTAGGTTTAATATGATCAACCTAGCAATTTTGGACTTAACCGCGTAGCCATGAATCAAGTCCATCTTAGTCTAGCTAAAGATATGGACTTGTCCAACTACAACTATTGGAGTTGATTCTATAGTGTCCTTGACCTAATCTAATTCAACACTTGATTAGATTTGATCAATTACTCTAAATTAATCTATTCTTTAACTAACCTTAGGTCTAACCTAATTAATGGATCTAATTCATCTGACCCTTTAATCCACAGTCTTATGATTTTATCTTAGGATCTTTAATTCACAATTCTAGAACCTAGAAGACAACACTTAATTTTTTTAATTAAGATTTTGGGCTGATGGCTCAGGGTTCGGCATTTTGAAAATAGTTTTCAAATTTTGAAAGGTTTTCATTTTCTATTTTTCAAATGGATTGACTCATTTCAGAAATGGATCAGCTTATTTCTCAAACAGCAACCTATTGCTTATTTTAAATAGAAAATAAAATATAATAAAAATTAAACTATGAATCAACCTTTTAGATTTAATCTAAAATACATTCATATTTAATTTTTCAATCAAAATAATTTCAATCATTAAAATTCTTTCATTGTTTATCCTAATGAATGAGTTCACAGTGGCACTCCTACTGCCATAAGGGATTCCCACTGAATGAAAGGACATGGCCTTTAAACCATACTTGTCCCTTATGATTGAACGGCTTGGTGGCTCATTCATTCTTGATTACTAAGTTATTTGGATTAAGCATATCAAATATACTAACATTTAATTTCTAATTACATATTGGACATGTCAAGCAACCTGGAATGCTCTGATACTATTGAAGAAAATCGAGCAGAGTTTTTAGCATGCATTTTCAAAACATCTTTGAATTATATAGTAGTAGAAGAATTAGATTAATCTAAAATATTAATCTACTGCATGCATTGATCTAATCAATTTAAATCCTACTCAAGATCTAGACATGCTAATATGTAATTTAAAATTTAAATGTGATTGATCAGCAAATCAAATCTGCTGATCGATATGACTTCAGAACTCGATACTTGTACGTGGGTAGCTGATCTCTATAATCTGAATCCACCAAAATAAGTTATGGTGTCATGCTGCAACCGCACACTCGTCTGACCTCTATGGTTGGTCCACATGGAGCTCCTGGTCCCGACCAGCTCCACTGAAGTGCTAGCTCCTTACCGGGGTCTTTGACGACTAATCATGATCGATCCAATCGATCGCCTTATTTTTGATCTTTTAGATACTTCAAAAAATTAGAACATAGAGTATGGAGGATGACAAGTTGGTGTCTGAAGTTTGGTGACGATCAGATACTCGCAGCACTCAATCTCTTCATCCGAACCTAGAGACCCAGTTCTAGGGTTTCACTCACCCAGAAAATCCTGACGTGCCAAAAAATCTCTCACACCCTCTCTCTTTAGAGTTTTCTCATGAAACAAATTTTCACGAGTCAAGGACTCTCCCTTCTACCATTACCCACTCTCAAAAATAATTTTTAGATAGGCAATTAAAAGGAAAAAAAATTAGAGAAGTGGTGTGAGAGAGAGTAAGGGTGCAAGAGAACTTTTCTCTTACATATGAATTTTCTCACACCCTAGGTAAGTGCACCCACCTTTTCTCTCTCTAAGAAATGCACCCCACACTCTTGTATCCTCTCTCACATGCACAAAAAAATCACATTTTTATTGGTGGGTATTCGATGGAAAAACCGCATGGGAAGGATAAGGTATGGAGGTTGAACTTGTTTCAACCTCCTTACAAAATTAGAATTCAAATTCAAACAAATCCGTTTCCAATGCTTATCCCAGAGGATGACGAGCAGAAGGACTCTCTTTCTGCTTGCCCTCAATCTAAAATCATCCAAAAAAATGTGCAACAAAAGATAGATAGGCATGGAGAATAGATAAGAAAGAGATTAGATTTTTCAAAATTCAAACCAACCAAGTTGAATTCAAAATTCAACTTAGTTTGAACTGGTCCAACCCTTAGATCAGGTCAAAGGTAGAAGAGAGGAAGGACGCACAATCATTTCTGCATGAGAAATCTTATGCAAAAATCAGAGGAGGGCGTGGGTCAAGGTGGAAAAGTCAAATATGGTGGGCGCTAGGAAGAATTTAAATTCAAATCTCATTTGACTTAGTCTTAATTGGTTTCAACCAAACCAATTAATTTAAACCAATTAGACTAGGTTTAACTTAACCAAATTAGGTTTAATGCAAATTAATAAAATTCTAATCAAATTAAAAATTAATTCGATCCAGATCTTGATCAAATCATGATTGAATCTCTCTTAGCAATTAGGTCATCTCATGATCTGATCGGATCAAATCTAATCGAATCCAATTCGATCAGATTTGATCAAATCCTCATCACTCAATCAAATTGAGCTAATCAGCAATCAAATTGCTAATTAATCATCCAAAAATATCAGAATCTAAATTGGATAGGTTACCGAGCAATAGAGTCCCATTAACATGAAACTCTTGAAGAGTTCCAATCCAGTGGGACTCTTGAACCCAGTATCCTAAACGAATGGATCTCGAGATCATAAAGTTCTAGATCAGTGAGAGTCTTGATCAGAGAGTTTCAAATAAGTAGGAATCAGAGTCCTAATCCATTGGAACTCTTGGTCATAGAGTCCCAGTCCAGTAAGACTCTCAACCACAGAGTCCCAAGTCATCAGGACTCTCATTCAGAAAGTTCTGAACATGAAGAACTCAAAGTTCTAGTCGAGTGGGACTCTTTGTCACAGAGTTCCAATCCAGTGGGACTCTTAACCATAGAGTCCTAGGTCATCGAGACTCAATATCAACCATCAGATCAGGTAGAAACTTCTTATGTATGTGACCCCATAGGCTCGAATCCTTAGCCAGTAGCACAGAAACTAATTTTCTATACCAATCGATGTAACCATCTAGCAATGGTACCCGACGTCCAGATAGATCGAAAAGTCTCAATGCAATAATGACGAACCTATGGCATATAGTTACCGTATAATTCATCCCCTTGATCTCGATGCTCAAAGAATGATCTAGGGTTTACTATAAATCCTAAAATTCATTCATAGTATATTTCAAAATTTAGCATCCATCATATGGACTACTCCGATAGAGGATTTGCTAAATTAAAATACAGCGATGCACTTGCTCTAATACTTGGAGGGGTCAATCCTATCTTGACTCACACACCGACAAGCCAAGTACTTGACTACACCCAGTAGCCTTCCATTACTGAACTAGAAATTCAGATAGTCTGGTACCTAAGTGCAGTGAGTTGCTTGTAGGTCACCGTGGTGATCTCAGATCTAAGGAATACTTATTTTCATATCCTTCACGAGCAACTCTTGACAGTAGAGAGCTTCATAGTTGGATCACGTTCAGCGAAATATACCTTTACACTTCACCTGCATTCCATAACAGTATCTCCATACTTCTTGGTTAAGAGGACAACCAATACTTATGGCACACAACGACCTACACTCGATACGTTGTCATCCTGGATAACAATGAATCATTTGGTCATGAACACATTTGAGGACTAAATGACAAATCCTCCTTTGTCGAGTCTAAATAGTCCTAAGGACTTCATCACAAAAGAGTTTATTTCAGAAAGATGCACAAAATGATGAAAATATCAATAAAATAATTTTATTCATTAATAATTCAAGTACATATTATATTGAGCTTAACCATCTACAACATAAATGATTGATTTTAGGATACAATTCTCAACAACTTCCACTTAGACTAAAGCCACTCAGAACAGTATCGAATGTCCATCTTCCATTTGTGATTATCGAACACTTTGATTCCTAGAGCTTTAGTAAAGGGGTTGACCATGTTCTCCTTTCCATCAATCTTCTAAAGCTCGACGTCACCTCGCTCCATGATTTCTTGTACAAGGTGGTAGCGACGTAGAATATGTTTGGTGCACTGATGTGCCTTCGACTCCTTCGCTTAAGCAATGGCTCCAGTGTTGTCATAGTATAGCAGAACCTGATCATCCAAGGAGGGTGCCACCTCCAACTCATCGATGAACTTTCACAGCCATACAGCTTTTTTTGTAGCATCAGATGCCGCAACATACTCTGCCTCACACATAGAATCGACTATAGAGTGCTGCTTGGAACTCTTCCAGTAGACCGCTCCATCATTTAGGATAAACCTAAAATCTAACACACTTTTGCTATCATCATGATCTAACTGAAAATTGAAATCAGTATATCCCACAAGTTTCAAGTCAGTATCTCCATAGATGAGCCATTGGTCCTTGGTATTTCTCAAATACTTCAGGATTATCTTCATAACCTTCTAGTGATTCTCACCTAGGTCAGATTGGTATCTGCTCACTACCCCTAGTGAGTATACCACATCTGATCTCGTACACATCATGATGTACATAATAGAATCCACTACCAAAGCATATAGTACTCTACTCATATACTCTCTCTCTTGAGGAGTTGTCAGACAATCCCTCTTGAAGTGCAAAATTCTATGGCCTATCGGGAGATAGCCCTTCTTGAAATTCTCTATACTGAATCTCTTCAGCATGATATCAATGTACGTGGACTGAAATAATTCTAGCAACCTTTTAGATCTATCTTTATAGATCTTCATCCCTAGGATGTAGGAAGCTTCTACCAAGTTCTTCATGGAGAATTGAGACGACAACCAAACTTTTATTCCCTGTAATGTAGGGATGTCATTTTTGATTAAGAGAATATCATCAACATACAATACAAGGAATACAACAATAGAACCATTGGCCCATTTATACACATAGGGTTTTTCTTCATTCTTAACGAAGCCATATGTTTTAATTATTTTATCAAAATACATGTTCCAACTCCGTGATGCTTGCTTCAATCCATAGATGGATCTTTGAAGCTTGCATATCTTAGACTCATCTGTGGATGTGAAACCCTTAGGCTGTATCATATATACCTTTTCATCCAGCTCTCCATTTAGGAAAGCTATTTTCACATCCATTTGCCAGATCTCATAGTCTAAGTATGCCGCTATCGCAAGCATGATCCGAATAGATTTGAATATTGCCACTAGAAAAAATGTCTCATCACAGTCAATATCATAATACTGACAATATCCCTTGACAACTAGACGGGCTTTATAGATCTTCATCTTTTCATCTGTGCCCCATTTTCTTTTGAAAATCTACTTACACCTAATGGATTTTACCTCTTCAGGTGGATCAATTAGTGTCCATACACTATTGACCTTCATGGACTCCATTTTGAATTTCATGGCTTTTAGTCACTTATCAGAGTCGGATCTCTACATGGCATCCATGTAGGTGATCAGATCCTCATTGTTCTCATTGAGTTCAATAGGATCACCATCTCGAACCAAGAAATTATAGTATCTGTCCGGTTGATGCGGTACTCTATCGGATCTTCTTGGTGCCATTTCAATAGGCTCTGGATTTGATCTTATCAAATCTAGTTCTGCAGGTTCACTAGAATGTGTCAGTTCTTTTATCTATTGAACTTTATTAATTTCAACATTAGAGGCAGCTATTCCTTCACTAAGGAACTTCTTTTCCAAAAAGACTGCTCTATTGCTAATGAACATCTTTTGTTCTTCAGTAAGGTAGAAGTAATAACCCCTAGTTTCCTTGGGATATCCTATGAACAAGCATTTATCGGACCTAGGTCCAAGCTTTTTCGACTGCAACGTTTAACATAAGTCGGACATCTCCAAATCCTAAAGTGAGTGAGTGTCGGCTTACGCCCAGTCCATATCTCATACGGAGTCTTTGCAACAGATTTGCTTGAAATATTATTCAAAATAGAATAGGCAGTTTCTAGTGCATAACCCCAAAATGAAATTGGCAAACTTGTAAATCCCATCATGGACCGAATCATGTCCAACAGGATTCGATTCCACCTTTCAGATACACCATTATGTTGTGGTGTTCCAGGGGGAATCTATTGTGAGAGAATTCTATTCTCTCCTAGATATGTTAGAAATTCATTAGAAATATATTGACCTCCTCGATCAAATCGAAGAGTTTTAATACTCTTTCCAAGTTATTTTTCTACCTCATTTCGATATCGTTTAAATATTTCAAATGAATCAGATTTATTCTTCATAAGATAAATGTACCATACCTAGATAGATCATCAGTAAATATAATAAAGTAATAAAATCCATCTCTAGCATATGTGCTCATAGGTTCACATACATCAGTATGTACTAGACCTAGAAGCTCAGTGGCCCGCTCATCATTTTCAGTAAAAGATGATTTGATCATCTTACCAAGAAGACAGAACTCACAGGTATTCAATGATTCACAATCATCAATGTCAAGGATACGCTCCTTGACTAACCTGTTAATCCTATTCTTGTTTATATGACCGAGCCTACAGTGCCAAAGATAAGCATTAGTGACATTATCTAGTTTTGGTCGTTTATTCAACATGTACATTACACTAATAAGCTATGATAAAATATAAATATTATTTTTTAATTATCCTTGCATTATTGTGACATCATTCATAATGATATTGCAATAATGTTTCTTTATTGATAAACTATAACCATCTTGGGCCAAAAGTTCAATGGATATTATGTTCATCAAAAAAGATGGACAATAGTGACAGTCACTTAAAATGATACTATTATTTTTAAAAAATAGTTCAAGAGGTTTCAATGCTAGGACTGAAACTTGACTTTCATCCCCAATATTAAGATATCTATCACTATTCTCAAATTTTCTATCAATTTGAAGTCCATGCAATGAATTGCATATATGAATCAAACTCCCAGTATCTAATACCCAGGTAGATGTATCACATACGAAGAAATTGTATGGTGTTATCATATAACAGCCTTGACCAGTAACCACTTGCTGATTTCTACTATTCAGCCTATTTGGATCAAGAGGATAATTTCTTTTTGGGTCTGCCTTATTAGGACTAACACTAGACTCCTTGTTCTTAGGTTCTAAATGTTGCCACTATCCAACAGTGAATGGAGCGGACTAACTTTAGCCATTCTAATTATCTGAAAGAAAAATATGAAACCTTATTAGTATTCGAATTAATTAATCCTAAAGACTTGGACTTTAGTCTAAAGATTTTTTCACTATTTTTAATGAATTGATAGCCTCTACCTCCAATTCAAGGAATTACACTAACTCCTTAGCGGGTATTGGAATCTACATAGACTACATACGGGCTCGAGGAAAGCTCTCGCTAACCCATGTGCATCTATATGTAGATTCACAATCAATTATTTCTCCAAACAATTCTTAATAATTAGGTTTTGTCCTAAAAGCCAAATCAATAGGCTTTAGCCTCCACTAAAATGGTCCGACTAGGTCCGACCATTAACATGATTGAGATTGGTGCATCAAGCCAATGATGATCAGGCCTGAGGAAAGCTCTGGCTAACCTGATCACCATTAAGAGAGTGCGACCTAATCATCATATGATAGAAAGCAATTCTAATATCCAGATGAACACTAAGTGTAAGGCACCTCTAAAATCTACCCAGAAGATTGGACTCATTACTATTCACCTTAATGGGAGGCTATGACTCAGTTATCCCCATAACTAAGTCATTTTAAGGATCTAATAATTTAGAGAATTTAGTTTACATATGATTTAAGGATAGAAAGGATACAGATCAAATTTCTCCTACTGACTTCACTAAGTCAAGTCCTCCCACTGACTTCATCAAGTCAATAGATTAGGACTAGGATCAATTTAGGTCTATGGACACCTTATTCAGTCTTACTGATTGAAATCTGTCAAACTGATTTCTAATGATATGGGTCAATCTAAATCACCATGTGATCTAATCAATTCCCAATCAACCATGTCGGTCAAGTAAGTGAGATCAGTGGAAGGGATATGCCATTAACTCGTCAAAGATCGAATCAGTGCGAGTAGCTCTTAATTAGAAATCACTGGTTTAGATTGCCAAACTTACTTTAGACACCAACCGATTAATTAGGTTTAATCCGATCAAGCTAGCAATTTCGGACTTAACCGCATAGCCATGAATCAAGTCCATCTTAGTCTAGTTAAAGATATGGACTATTGGAGTTGATTCTAGAGTATCCTTGACCTAATCTAATTCAACACTTGATTAGATTTGATCAGTTACTCTAGATTAATCTATTCTTTAACTAACCTTAGGTCTAACCCAATTAATGGACCTAATTCATCTAACCCTTTAACCCATAGTCTTATGATTTTATCTTAGGATCTTTAATTCATAATTCTAGAATCTAGGAGACAACACTTAATTCTTTTAATTAAGTTTTTGGGCTGATGGATCAGGGTTCGGCATTTCAAAAATAGTTTTCAAATTTTAAAAGATTTTTATTTTCTATTTTTCAAATGGGTAGACTCATTTCAGAAATGGGTCAGCTCATTTCTCAAACAGCAACCTATTGCTTATTTTAAATAGAAAATAAAATATAATAAAAATTAAACTATGAATCAATCTTTTAAATTTAATCTAAAACACATTCATATTTAATTTTTTAATTGAAATAATTTTAATCATTAAAATTGTTTAACTATTCATCTTAATGAATGAGTTCACGGTAGCACCCCTACTGCCATAAGGGATCCCCACTGAATGAAAGGACATGGCCTTTAAACCATACTTATCCCTTATGATCGGATGGCTTGGTGGCTCATTCATTTTCGATTACTAAGTTATCTGGATTAAGCATATTAAATATACTAACATTTACTTTTTAATTATATATTAGACATGTCAAGCAACCTAGAATGCTCTGATACCATTGAAGAAAATCGAGCAGAATTTTTAGCATGCATTTTCAAAACATCTTTGAATTATATAGCAACAGAAGAATTAGATTAATCTAAAATATTAATCTACTGCATGCATTGATCTAATCAATTTAAATCTTACTCAGAATCTAGACATGCTAATATATAATTTAAAATTTAAATATGATTGATCAGCAAATTGAATCTACTGATCGATACGTGTTCAGAACTCAATACCTATGCATGGGTAGCTAATCTCTGCAATCTAAATTTACTAAAATAAGTTATAGTATCATGCTATACCTACACACTCATCCGACCTCTATGGTTGGTCCATACAGAGCTTCTGATCCCGATCAGCTCCACTGGAGTGCTAGCTCCTCACCGGGGCTTTCTACGATTGATCATGATCGATCCAATCGATCATCTTCTTTCTGATCTCCTAGATACACCAAATTAAAACATGAAGTATCGAGGATGATGAGTCGGTATCTAAAGTTTGGTGACGATCGAGTACTCACAGCACTCAATCTCTCCATCCGAATCCAGAGATCCAGTTCTAGGGTTTCACTCACCCAAAAAATTCTGACGTGCCAAAAAATCTCTCACGTCCTCTCTCTTTGGTGTTTTCTCATGAAACAAATTTTCACGGGTCAAGGACTCTCCCTTCTACCATTACCTGCTCTCAAAAATAATTTTTGGATGGGCAACTAAAAGGAAAAAAATTAGAGAAGTGGTGTGAGAGAGAGTAAGGGCGTAAGGGAACTTTTCTCTTACGCAGAAATTTTCTCATGCCCCAGGTAAGTGCGCCCACCTTTTCTCTCTCTAATAAATGCACCCCACACTCCTCTTATATCCTCTCTCGCACGCACAAAAAAATCATATTTTTATTGGTGTGTATTTGATGGGAAAACTGCATGGGAAGGATAAGGTATGGAGGTTGAACTTGTTTCAACCTCCTTACAAAATTTGAATTCAAATTCAAACAAATCTATTTCCAATGCTTATCCTAGAGGATGATGAGTAGAAGGACTCTCCTTTTACTCACCCTCAATCTAAAATCACCTAAAAAAATGTGCGACAAAAGATAGGTAGGCATGGAGAATAGATAAAGAAGAGATTAGATTTTTTAAATTCCAAACCAACCAAGTTGAATTCAAAATTCAACTTAGTTTGAACTAGTCTAACCCTTGGACTAGGTCAAAGGCAGAAGAGAGGAAGGGTGCACAATCATTTCTATGTGAGAAATCTTATGCAAAAATTAGAGGAGGGCATGGGTCAAGGTGGAAAAGTGAAATATGGTGGGTGCTAGGAAGAATTTAAATTCAAATCTTATTTGACTTGGTCCTAATTGGTTTCAACCAAACCAATTAATTTAAATCAATTAGACTAGGTTTAATCTAACTAAATTAGGCTTAATTCAAATTAATAAAATTTTTATCAAATTAGAAATTAATTAGGTTCAGGTCCTGATCAAATTAGGATCGAATCTCCCTTAGCGATTAGGTCATCTCATGACCTGATCGGATCAAATCCAATCGAATCTAATTCGATCAGGTTTGATCAAATTCTCATCGCTCGATCAAACTGAGCTAATCAGTAATCAAATTGCTAATTCATCCTTCAAAAATATCAGAGTCCAAATTGGATGGATTATCGGACAATAGAGTTCCATCAACATAAAACTCCTGAAGAGTCCAAATCTAGTGGCACTCTTGAACCCAGTATCCTAAATGAATGGATCTCGAGATCATAGAGTTTTAGACCAGTGGAACTCTTGATCAAAGAATCCTAGATAAGTAGGACTCAAAGTCTCAGTCCATTACGATTTGGTCATAGAGTCCCATTCCAATGGGACTCTCGGCCATAGAGTCTCAGGTCATCAAGACTCTCGTTCAGAGATTCCTGAATATGAAGGACTCAAAATCCCAATCGAGTGGGACTCTTGGTCACAGAGTCCCAGTCTAGTAGGACTCTTGATCATAAAGTTCTTGATCATCCAGGGTCAATATCAACCATCAAATCAGGTAGAAACTCCTATTATGTGTGACCCCAAAGGTTCGAATCCTTAGCCAGTAGCACAGAAATCAATTTTCTGTACCAATCAATATGACCATCTAGCAATAGTATCCAACGTTCGGATAGTTTAAAAAGTCGTAATGCAATAATGACGAATCTATGGCATATGGTTACCATATAATTCATCTTTCTGACCTCGATGCTCAAAAGATGATCTAGGATTTACTGTCAATCCTAAAATTTATTCATAATATATTTCAAAATTTAGCATCCATCATATGGACTATCCCAATCGAGGATTTGCTAAATTAAAATACAGTGATGCACTTGCTCCAACACATGGAGGGATTAATTCCATCTTGACTTACACACCAACAAGCCAAGTACTTGACTGCACGTAGTACCCTTCTGTCATTGAATTAGAAATTCAGGTAGTCCGGTACCTAAGTGTAGTGAGTTGCTTGCAGGTCACCATGGTGATCTCAGGTCTAAGGAACACTTATATCCATATCCTTTGCAAGCAACTCTTGACAGTAGAGAATTACGTTCAGTGAAATATACCTCTATACTTCATCTGCATGCCATAATAGTATCTCCACACTTCTTAGTTAAGAGGACAACCAATACTTATGGTACACAATGACTTACACTCGATACGTTGTCATTCTAGATAACAACGAATCATTTGATCATGAATATGTTTGAGGACTAAATGACAAATCCTCCTTTGTCGAGTCTAAATAGTCCTAAGAACTTCATCATAGAAGAGTTTATTTTAGAAAGATGCACAAAATAATGAAAATGCCAATAGAATAATTTTATTAATTAATAATTCAAGTACATATTATATTAAGCTCAACCATCTACAATCTAGATGATTGGCTTTAGGATATAATTCCTAATAATCGAGGGGTGGTGCTGGTGGCTAAGGGGCAGCATGGGGGCTGGGGGCAGCACGGGCGGTGCGGGCGGCAGGGGGGCGGTGCATGCGGTCGGAGGGTAGCGTAGGTGATGTGTGTGGCCAGGAGGCAGGGCGGGCGATCGAGGGTAGTGCGAGTGGCCCGAGGGCAGCCCAAGCGACCGGCGGTTGGCTAGGGGGCAGCACGGGGGGTAGGGTGTGGGGGACCGGAGGGAGGCGGCGCTAGCAGTAAGGGCAGCGAGAGAGGATTCCACTGAAGGCACATGGGAGGAGGATAAAAAAAAAGTAATAAATAAAATATTAAAAAATATTTAAAAATATTAATAATTTATTATTTTATAAAAAATAAAATAGATATAAAAATAAAAATAATATAAATTTAAAAAAAAAAAATTAGCGATCAATTTTTTTAAAAAATATGTTTTAAAAAATTTATGATCAAATTTTCAATTGATTATTATTTAAATTTTTTATTAATTTAGTGATTGATTTTGCGATCAATTTTTTTAAAAAATATTTTTCAAAAAATTTGCAATCAAATTTTAAATCAATTATTATTTAAATTTTTAGTTTAATATTTTTTATTAATTTACCAATCAATTTTGTGATCGATTTTTTTTAAAAAAATATTTTTCAAAAAATTTATGATCAAATTTTTAAGTTATTATTATTTAAATTTTTAGTTTAATATTTTTTAATTAATTTAGTAATCAATTTTATGATTAATTTTTTAAAAAAATATTTTTTTTTAAAAATTATGATCAAATTTTAGATCAATTCTTATTTAAATTTTTAGTTTAATATTTTTTAATTAATTTAGTAATCAATTTTTTAAAAAAATATTTTCAAAAAAATAACGATCAAATTTTTAATCAATTCTTATTTAAATTTTTAGTTTAATATTTTTTAATTAATTTAGTGATCGATTTTATGATTATTTTTTTAAAAAAAATATTTTTTAAAAATTTATGATTAAATTTTTGATTGATTTAAAAATTAAAAAAATTATAAATTTTTTAAAAAAAATTAAAAACTATTTTTTATAAATTTTTAATTTTTAAAAATTAAATTATTTATTTTTTATATTTATTTAAAAATTAGCAATCAATTTTTTGATAGAAAATCGATCATAAGTTATTATTTTTTTAATTTTAATAATTTTAATAATTTTTTTAATCGATAAATCGATCACTAGATTTTACGATTGAAAAATTTGATCGAAAAATATTTTCAACTAGCCTTTTTGCGACAAAAAATTTTTGATCATAAAATTGGTCACTGAATTATTAGTGATCGATTTTTGATTTTTAGCGATCGATTTTTCGATTGCTAAAGTCCTATTTTCTTGTAGTATCCGATTCACACAATTAGAATGATCGATCATCAAGATCATTTCAATTGCTTCCAAAATTCACCAATGATACCTAGTAGTATATGATGGTAACTCATTAGAACCGAAAGCGAACCTCTCGATGCAGCTACCTATATGATTGAATTCTTCTATCTTGAGCTCTGATAGGATTAGGGTTAAAGTAAACTCGTCAAACCCAATATCCGTCATATGATTAAATCATTCGATTCGAGTTCGATGTGAAACTCTAATAGAAAATCTTTTTGTTATCTTTACACTGCTATGGCTATGGACTTATGGACTCATTTTCATGATCATCATAGGGTTATTCCTCATCTACCGAGGTAGATAGATCTTCTATTGGTATAATACAATTCCTACAATAAACATGCTATAGCCAACATATACCTTAGGATTTCGAATGGCTAGGAGATTAAGTTATGGTATAGTCAAACTATAACACCCTCAAGGTAAACTATCGATGTACCTTAGGTCAAAGAATCAGACACACCACTGCAGTATTGAGCCAGTCATCGATGAGAAGGTAAACTCCTTTATGACTGCTCTAGGTGGTCACGCTTTGTACCCTCATTCTCTAAAGAGTATCAGTACTCTTGCTTCGATGTCTCCACATCATAGACTCAAGTCTCATCTATCCTAAGAAAGTGATCGTACACCAATCTTTCAGATCGATCACCATCCTCATGATGATCCTACGATCGCGAATAATTTATGAGTTAATTATGAAAATTCATATCTTAAATTTTCAACTTTTGAAAATATGAATCGTCATTACCATTAACTCAAAGGATGTATCATAGATACTATGTACACAATATGATAGAATAAAATAATTTTTTTTATTAATTTATAGTCAAAAATATAAAATTATTCTTAGAAGTGTATTATAAGTGTTAGCCAATCTGGCTTCTAGGGCATACATCTAACAAACTCTCACTTGACCTAAAGTCAATTAGCTACAAATCTTAGTCTCATCTTCTCTAAGTGGGCTTCAATCTTCTATTGGCTTAATGATTTTGTTAGTGGATCAGCCGCATTATCTACAGTGTCGACTCTCTTGACCTCGACATATCCCTTCTCGAGATAATCATGGATGAGATGGAATCATCGCTCAATGTGCTTGGATTTTTGTTGAAACCTGAGCTCCTTAGCTAGGGCTATGGTGCCATTGTTGTCACAGTTCAAAGAGATGGCATCCGATGGCATCACTCCAAGCTCTATGGTGATCTTTTTATACCAAAATATCTCCTTTGCAATTTTTGATGCCGCGATGTATTCTGCTTCCATGGTGGAGTCTGCGATCATGGTTTACTTGGAACTCTTGCAGCTAACAACACCATCATTGCATACAAATAGACTTCCAAATGTTGACTTTCGATAATCTATGTCAGACATAAAATCTGAGTCTATATACCCCTGGACCTGGAGTTCTCCGTTACCAAAGACTGAAAATATATCCTTAGTCCTTCTCAAGTACTTTAGGATACACTTCACAGAAGTCTAGTGCTCTTCATCTAGATTCGATTGATACCTGCTCGTGACACTCACAACATGGGCAATATCAGGATGTGTACATAGCATGGCATACATGAGGCTCCCTCTTGCTGAAGTATAAGGAATCTTGCTCATGCGTTCAATCACCTCATGTGTGCTAGGGCACATCTTCTTAGAGAGATGAATACTATATCTAAAGGATACTAGATCCCTTTTAGAGTTTTTCATGCTAAACTTCTTTAGCACCTCCTCTATGTACATTTCTGTGAAAGTCCTAGCATCCTATTCGGTCTATCTCTATAGACCTTAATTTTCAAAATAAAGGATGCTTCTCCTAGATCTTTCATAAAGAACTCTTTTGATAACTATATTTTGATCATGGTCAACATAAAAATATCATTTCTAATTAGGAGGATGTCATCCACGTACAGTATGAGAAAGAAAATAGCGCTCCCATTATCCTTTTTGAATATGCATGGCTTCTTTTTATTTTTGATGAAATCAAATGATTTGATTACATCATTGAAACGAGCATTCTAACTCCGAGATGCTTGCTTAAGTCCATATATGGATCTTTGCAGCTTGTAAATCTTGTGATCACTATCACTGGATGTGAAACCAAGCGGTTATTTCATATAAATATCTTTCTTAAAATATCCATTTAAGAATATCATTTTCACGTCCATCTGCCATATTACGTAATCGAAATAGCTTGCAACAGCAAGCAATGTGCAGATAGATTTTAGCATGGCTACCAGTAAAAAAGTATCCTGATAGTCAATGCCTTCACGCTGACTATATCCTTTCGCTACCAGCCTAGTCTTGAATGTCTCCATATTTTTATTTGCATCTATCTTTCTTTTGTAGATCCATTTACATCCAATAGGTATTATACCTTCAGATGAATCTACCAAGATCTAGACTTGATTTGAGCATACTGAGTCAATTTCTGACTTCATTGCCTCTAACCACTTCTCAGAGTTGATATCTGATATTGCCTCATCATAAATCTTGAGATCATTACCATGAACCTCATTTCTTGTGAGAAATATTTTCTCAACATCCTCTAAAATAGTATCTAAGTACCTTTCAGGAGGATGAAAAATCCTAGTTAATTTTTAAGATGGAAGAGGTAGTGTACGGGCTGGCTCTAATTGATTGGATTCCTCAGGTTCCTTAACTCATTGCTCTTGGGAGACTTTCTCCTTGAGTCTAATCTATCTTTCGTATGAGAATTTGTGGTACTCCCAAGTTGGGGAGGCCACGGAAAGAGTCAGGGTGTTGACTTTGGAGATTCCAGGGGTTTGGTTAGTGCTTCGGAGACTTGGGATTCAAGATGATGCAAGGAACCAAAGTCGGAGAATCAAGACTATAGAAAGAAGATTTTCTGTAGGTTAGCTAGTTCAGTCCAAAATTGGATTGACTAAGACTCAAAACATAGGCAAAATAGAGAGCTATGCATTCGAGATTGCTGGCATGGCACAGGACTGGGTCGGCTCAGTTTTGGACTGAACTGATCTAGTGAAACTTAGCCAGCTCAGTGCTGAGACTGAGCCGGTTCAATGCGTGGGCAGAGTTATGCTAGGATCTATTTTGGGCTAGGATCTGGGTTGATCCTAGGGGTTTTAAGGCCTGATTTAAGAGATCTTAAGGGGGCTAACTCATGTATGCAGCGGGTCTAGATTCAGAGAATGAGAGCATGGGAGATATGGGTGTACATGGGCTCGGTGAGTGCTTTTATGTGTTGGGTTAGCCAAGAGAGTTTTTGGTCGGACCTAATGGCTATGTATAAATAAATAGGTTGTATTAGGATTTCATTATGCTGTGAATGCTGTGGAATATAGATATTTTCTTCTTTAATTCTCTCTTCTTCTCTTCTCTCTAGTGTAGTTGCCCCAGAATTCTTGAAGAAGCCCTAAAGAAGGGGGCGTCTCCCTTAAATCTAAGGAGGGAGGCACCCCATCATAGATCCAGATGGAGGATTGATGGTTTGCTGCCCATAGAGAACGTTACAAGTTCCTTCAGATCTGTGCTAAAGATCAGGAGTTTCCGCAACATGGTATCGAAGCTTATGATACCAAGGATGATTGACGTTCGAGCGATATCATGAAACATTAATTAGTATTAGGGAGAGGTGATGCCAGTTGGTGTGCTTACATTTGGTATTAAAGCCTAATGGTGCATAGAATGGAAGGAGAAGTCGTACAAGGTGAAATCAAAAATTTACACAAGGATTCCACGGTATGTCTCAAATCTATCTTGTTGTTGCTATGGTTTGGCCAACCGAGAGCAGCGGGTTGAAGGTGGAGGTTGAGAGGATTAACAGGAAGGGATTTTCCTAGGATGGAAGGTTTTGATGCATGATTTGCAGATTGATCTTGGTGGAAAGGCTGGGGTGTATGATGGTTATGTGATAGACAGAGAGTGCTAGAGTGCTACAGTAGCATTTTTTTGGAGATGCAGGGCTAAGAGAGGCTCGGCGATATAGTAGCCGAGTGAGGTATCTCAGTAGAGAGCATCAGGGTTCTCTAGGAAGATGAGTAGTATAGGACTGTTGAAGAGCGGTTTTCCAAGGGGTAATGATCGAAGGAATGCTGAAGAAATGACTATATGTCCTTCGATGTCAGGAAGGCGGAGAAGTAGTCGGAGATATATTCAACGGTTCGATTAGAGCATGGATTTGCGGAGCCTTGAGAGTGATGGAGATGGATGATCTATGGAGATTCAGTAGGTTAGGGCTAGATGGCTGTAGAGCGGCATAGAGACGAGTCAGGGAATGCTGGAGTGCTGCAGAAGCACTACCCTGGAGGCATAGGGGCTGAGAGAGGCTCGATGGTGCAGCAGCTGAGGAGTGTATCTCAGCAGAGAGTGTCAGTGGTATCTCAGAAAGATCGGATGCATGTCTTAGGGAGAGCCAGGGGTCTCAGAGAGCGCTAGAGGCATTTAGTAGTTGGAAGTATCATGAATCAGGTTTCTTCTATTGGAGCATCAGGGAGAGTCGCGGTTCAGATGGAGGAAGGTTCTCCGGATTCAACTGAAGTGATGGCTGGTGCAGGGGTAGAATAGAAGAACTAGGGTGAAATTTTTTAGGGTTCAGTCATTGGATTCAGAAGAGTTGGATGAGCTCTTGGATTTTGGAGGTGCCCATGGGTTGCGGAGGTATCCGAGATGGCTTTGAAGAGGGCCGCAGAGTGCGGAGGGTTCGAAGGAGTAGCGACGGTGTTCGAGATACAGCAGTAGGCCCAGCAGTGCAGCATTGGATGGTTGGCCTCGAGGGACTCGATGATAGAGTCAACTTCTGTGGCGTTAGGTGGACTTTGGATATAGGTGGAGCTCCGGAGAGGTGGCTTCATAAATAGAGAGAAAATTTGGTATGAGTTTAGAGCATCAGTAATGCACAATTTCAGGTGGAGCGGCGTGTGCAGGTGGATAGGCAGAGCTCTGAGAAGATCATGTCAGGTGGTACAACATGTGCTAGTGCAGAAATACTGTTGGTTCTCTAGGAAAGTCCTGAAAAAGTGATGTAGCTGCTAAGCAGAAGGGATCCTACAATTTCAGGATAGTGTAAAGGTGCAAGCTAAGGTCTACAACGATGGAGACGGTCATCTCAAAGGCCTCAAGGGTGCACAACAGCTGAAGAGGACTGGCAGAGGTGATGTTTGCATGGTGCTGTCGAGTGTGCAAGGATAGTGTGATCGTGTAAGAGAGCATTGTCGAGGGATTTGCTCAGGCTTGGGAGCACCAAGATGGAGATTATGAGGATTTATGGTACTCCCAAGCCTTAGGAGGCCATGGAAGGAGTCAGGGTGTTGGCTCCAGAGATTTCAGGCACTTGGTTGGTGCTTCGAAGATCTAAGATTCAAGGTGAAGTAAGAAACCAAAGCCAAGAAATCAAGACTACAGAAAGAAGATTTTCTACAGGTTAACCAGCTCAGTCCAAAACTGGGTCGGCTAAGTCTCAAAGCATAGGCAAAATAGAGAACTACACATTCGAAACTGCTGGCATGGCATAGGACTAGACTGGCTCAGTTTTAGACTAAGCCGACCCAGTGGAACTTAGCCAGCTCAGTGCTGAGACTGAGCCGGCTCAGTGCATAGGCAGAGTTACGCAAGGGTCTGTTTTGAGCTAGGGTCTGGATTGATCCTAGGGGTCTTAAGGTCTGGTTCAAGAGGTCTTAAGGAGGCTAACTCATATATGGGTCGGGTTTAGATCCAGAGGATGAGAGCATGGGAGACATGGGTGTACATGGGCTTGGTAAGTGCTTTAGTCAGGAGAGTTTTTGGTCGGACCTAATGGCTATGTATAAATACATAAGTTGTATTAGGATTTCATTATGCTGTGAATGCTGTGGAATACAGACCTTTTCTCCCTTAATTCTCTCTTCTTCTCTTCTCTCTAGTGTAGTTGCCCCAGGATTCTTGAAGAAGCCCTAGAGAAGGGGGCGTCTTCCTCAAACCCAAAGAGGGAGGCGCCCCATCACAGATCCAGGGGAGGATCGATGGTTTGCCGCCTATAGAGAATGTCACAGGTTCCTTCAGATCCATGCTAAAGATTAGGGGCTTCCGCAACATGGTATCGTACTTGTGATTCCAAGGTTGATTGGCGTTCGAGCGATATCATAGAATATCAATTGGTATTAGAAAGAGGTGATGCCAGTTGGTGCGCTTACATTTCGATGCCACCATCTTGAATAAATTATTTTTTAAAAAAAATAGCGTATTGACTCACAATCATATTGTGGTCTTTCAAAAAATAGAAATAATATCCTAACGACTCTTTAGGATATCTTATAAATCAAGCTCTAAAGGACCTAGACTCTAACTTGTCCGCCTGCTGTCTCTTGATATGAGTTGGACAATCTCAAATCCTGAGGTGACTCAGACTTAGTTTCTTACCATGCCATATCTCATATGGTGTGGTAGGAACGGTTTTATAGAAAATCTTATTTAAAAAATAGATTGTAGTCATTAGACTATGTCCCCAAAGAAAATTAGGATTGTCCGTGAAGCTCATCATGGATCGAACCATATCTAATAAGATTTAATTTCTCCATTCTGAAATTCTATTGAGTTGAGATATTCTAGATGGAGTCCATGGAGAGACTATGCCATTGTTCTTAAGATAGTCTAGAAAATTTTGACTAAGATATTTACCTCCCCGGTCTGATCGAAGAGCCTTAATGGGCTTTTTGGTTTGTTTTTCTATTTGGAGTTTAATTTTTTTAAATTTTTCAAAGGCTTCTGACTTATGTTGCATCAAATATACATATCCGTACTGAGATAAATCATTGGTAAAGATAATGAAGTAGACATAATTACCTCTGGTTGGTACATCAAATGGACTGCATACATTTGTATGTACCAGGACAAGTAGGTTTATGACCCTTTTTTCATATCCTACAAAAGAGAGCTTGGTCATTTTGTCATGAAGGCATGATTCATAAATTGGATATGACTCGAAAGTCAACGAATTTAATAGCCCAGATTTTTCCAATTTATTAACTCGGTCTTTCGCTATATGACCTAGCCTAAGATGCCATAGATACTTATCGTTTAGACTATCCTTAGGTCATTTTGATCTTATGGCATTCACATTTTGCTTGATATTGAAAATAGAAACATCAATATGTAACTGATAGAGATCATTAATCAAAAAATCACTCGCAATTTTATTTCTTTCAAGAAATAATTATAATGGTCCTTAAGAAAATTAATTACAAAGCCTTCGTGTGCTAAATAAGAAATAGAAATCAAATTTTCGCTTGCTACAAGCACATAGAAATGGTCCCTAAGTACTAAATCTAATCTTGACAGTAGTCGAAGAGGGTAGATTTTCATGGCCACAGTAGCAACTCTTACTCCATTTTTGATGCGTAGGATCATCTCACCATCCCTCAATCTCCTGCTCTCCTCAAGATCCTACATGGAAGTGCACAAGTGAGCACTAGAACCAGAGTCAAGCATCCAACTTGATGCAGAAGAAACTATAAGGTTAGATTCTATTACAAGCATATCTCCAGAAGGATCTACCTTCTTTTTATTCTTCAGGCTGGCCAGGTATAAAAGACAGTTTCACTTTCAATGGCCATTTGTATTGCAATGGAAACACTTTTCTTTATCGGTGGCCTTCTTCTTCGGCTCTTTCTTCTTCTTCTTCTTCCCTCCATCTGTCTTCTACTTCTTCGTAGATTTCTTCTTTTTCTAAAAAACTTTTTCTTAAAAGAAGTCTACTCCACAGCAAGCACTAAGCCCTTTGAACCTTTCAAAGAAAGCTCAGCAGTAACCAGCATATTCATTAATTCAGCTAAGATACATTACAGCTTATGTATATAAAAGTTCATGATAAACTGCTCATACGCATCAGTCAAGAACTGCAAAATCACATCAATTTGCAAGTTTCTATCTAGCTTGACATCTAACTTTTCAAGCTCTTCTAAATTCTTGATCATCATTAGATAATGATCTTGGGCCAACTGTCCATCACACATTTGAGCCTTAAAAAATCTTCTAGTGACTTTATACTTGGCTACACGATTCTTTTCACCAAATAACTTTTATAGATGAGCCAACATTTGGTGAGTAGTCTTGATATCCTCATGTTGGTGCTGAAGCTCATCAGACATCGAGCCCAACATGTAGTACCTAGCTTTATTATCTTCGTCTATCCATTTTTTTAGAGATACTCTATGATTAGCGGATGGATGTGCTGGTAAGGTGGAAGGATCCTAGTCCAATACATGAGTTTATTTTTTAGAGTCCAAAATAATTTTATAGTTCTAAAGCCAATCCTTATAATTAGGTCCGGTCTGTTTGTGGATATCCAGGATATGGGCTAGTGGATTGGACGCAGATATTTTCTTATAGAGAGTCAAAATTTTTAGTTAAATTTTGTAATTAGATTGGATCAATTTATTTAAAAATTATTTTTTTAAATAAATTAGACTTCCACTATTTTCTCGGATCTCTACATTCTCTTAGTAGAGATGCAAAAATCTCCACGATCATTGATTTCTAGTGGATGGTGTGGTCCCATCGACTGGCTCACCATTTCATCTAATAGTTATTGATGATGGATCAGTCGATAAGTGGACAACTCTAATCCAATAATTCTCTAATCATGGTGCACTCAAATCTGATCTCTAATTCATGAATCTCATTGTGTCTGGAACATTGATCTACTTCTTAATTAAGTCAGATCCATCATTTGCATGAATTAGATTCTTGATTTGATTTCTCACTGTATCTGCAGTATTGAGCCTAACCCATCCTCCAAGCCATAGCTTTCAATGCCTAATAGACATGGTTGTATCTTTCTAATGCAACTGAACTACTGTAACCAATTGAGAATAATCAATCCCGTAAAGGAGCTGCATATCTACAATGGTGGAAGACCTATGACTTAATATTTTTTTAGAAAAATTTGATTTAGGTCTCTTTAACTTGACTTGACTTAGTCATAATAATTATGACTAACCTAGTGGCATGGGTTAGCTCAAATCATTAACTACCCCAAATTAGAATTGGATCAACCCAAATGGTTAGGTAAGTAAGACCGATGGAAGGGATATATCATTAACTCGGCAAGAATGCATTCAAGTCGAATAGCTCCTAATTAAAAATCAGTCGATCGTATCTGCCAAACTTACCTTAGACATCAAATTATCGAACCAGAATCAATCAGATTAGCGTACAATCCAGGCTCGAACCACGGACCAAATTAGGTCTTGACTTGATCGACCATATGTGATTGTGAGTCGATCTTGATTCAAACTTAATCCTATTGGACTGATCAATTCTAAGCACTCTTGATCCCACCTAATCAATTCTTGATTCGATTTGATCAATTATTAGATCTAATTGAGTTATCCAAGTTCGAACCCAAATTTATGAAGGTATCTTAGATCTAAAAATTCATAATTTTTAGATCTAATTAGTTTCATAATCTTAATTCTTAATTAAGTTTGGATTCATAAATAGAAACATGCCAAAAATCTTAGGATTTTAGGATCTAGATTTTTGCAGAAAAGTAAGTTTTCTGTTTCTCATTAAGGACAAATGCGCAGCACCCCTATATGCCATAAGAGCATCCCATTGAATAGAAAGAGAGGGCCTTTAAATTTTTCTTACTCTTATAACTGAAAGACCAAGAGGAATATCTTAATTAAAAATAATTATTACAATACAAAATAATAAGATTTATAGCATATATTATATATAAAATTATAGATCTAATTATGCATGTGCTGTAAATATCTCATGTATCAACCATTAAATCAAATATGCATGCTTTTAGATTTGATATAGCACATATAATATCTAAAAAATAAAATTTTAATTTGATCACATCAAATAAAATCTATTCTAGATAATTCATAAAATTATTCTACAACTAGTCTAGACATGCATCTTTCATATGTCATATGAACAACTAAATATTTATTTTTTTATTTTTTAGATCTGATTATAATATTTATAACATCAAAAGAATAGAAATAAAAAGATCTAAAATATATATTTTTTCATATCAAAAAGAAAAACTATACTAGACTGTATATGGAACAGTTCTACACCTAGTCTAGACATGCATCTCATACATTGCTGATATGAATTTAAATTTTTTAATTTTAGATCTGATCATATCTGATGTGATATCTAAAATTTTTAATATTAAATTATAAAATATAATAAAAATTAGATCTAAAATAGATCTGAGGAACTGTTAATGCAGCTCTGATACTAGTTGAAGAAAAATCAGCATTTTTCATCACAGGATCGTTCATATTCGATCAAATCTAAATCAGATTTTTCTAAAAGAAATCTAACTCGATCCAATCAAATTTGAGAGTACTCAGATCTAATCCTAATGATCTAATATCAAATATAAAAATTAAAATTAAATTAGATTTAATTTTTGTACCTAATTAGATAATTTGATTACCTTACCGATGATCTCTCATCACCCGGGGTTCTAGATCTAGCCATGCAAGTGCCTGGCCTCTACCAGAGTCCACTCAGGCTAGATCTGGAGGTGCTCTTCTTCTAGATCTGATCTTCAAATATCAAATCTGGAGCCTTTTGGTTGATATTTCAAATCTATCTTTGAAGGACACGTGTTCGTCTCATGAACAGCTTATCTTCTTTCCTAATCATTGTGCCAAATAAGATTGATCTTCCTTCTAAACTCATGCACAACCCTTGGCATGGAGAAGAGAGAGGAGATCAGAGAGAGGGAGGCATGGAGAGGGGTGAGGATGGCACCATGTGGGCATGGGATGTAAAGAATGAAAACCCTAGGGGTGCAGGGTCCTTTAAATAGATCCTGCACCACCTAAGAGTTCCGATTGATCAAGCAACTTGATTGCTTGATTAAATCAGAACTCCATCTAATCTTCCACACATAAAGACCAGGTCTTTATCTAGTTTTGTCACCCAAAACTCTTCAAGAGTTACCACATACATTGGATAGAGAGAGAGATAGTGTGCGATGGACTCTTTCTCCTCTCTTTGAATTTAATCTCAATCAAACCTCTTTGACTTGGTCAAATTTGAATTTGATCTTAAGGGGTGCATGCCTGGGGAAGCGTGTGCCCTCATCATGTCATACAATATCTGGGGGCGTGCGCTCCTAGAAATTCTTTAGGGGTGCACACCTCCTATCCCTTCTTTCTTACAATAGGGTCAACCTTTGATCCTTATCTGAAAGAAAAAATGGCAGATGATAGAAATTGATAGGTGTTATCTTAAATTCATCTGATGAATTAAGTTAATCCTTTTCTAACCTGGATAGGCTCTAGTTAGCATTTTGGGTGAGTCAAACTCATTTGAAACAAATCAGAAAGACTACAGAAGGAGAATGTTAGGCTCAATCATGTGCTAGCATGATTTTCTTAAATCTAATTGGATCTAATTTAAATTAATCGAACTGGGTTCATCCAATTTATTACATCCAGATCCAAACTATTATTTATATGATCTAGTTAGGTTCAATTCTATATGATAATGGAATATGTCACAATCTCTATCATCGAAATATCTTTCGGTGGATCAGAACTTTTTTTATTTACATAATTAGAATGATCGATCATCAACATTATTTCAATTACTTTCAAAATCCACCAGTGACATCTAGCAGTATATGATGGCAATCCATCCATATCGAAAGCAAATCTCTCGGTACAGCTACCTGTATGATTAGGTACTTCTATCTTGAGCCCCGATAGAATTAGGGTTAAGGTAAATTCTATTGGAAATATGTCCCAAAGCCAATCATCAGCCTATTGATGGTTGTGCTACTTATTATACTTGTATATGAATTATCAAATAATAAAAATTATTTTGATATTTTTTATCATAAATTTTGTTGTCTTCTAATGAACTCCTGTGTTGCGATGAAGTCCTTAGAGCTATCTAGATTTGATAAAGAAGGATTTGTCATTTAGTCCTTAAATTGTTCATGACCAAAAGATACGTTGTTATTTAGGATGATAATATTTATCGAGTATAGGTCATTGTGTGCTATATAAGTTGATTGTCCTCGTAACCAAGGAGTGTTGAGACACTGGCACAGCATGCAAGTGAGATGTATGGGTACATCTGCACTGAACGTGACCAACTTTGGAGCTTTTCTTCTATTAAGATTAGCCCCGAAGAATATGGGTATAAGTGTCCCTTAGACCTGAGACCACCACGATGACTTACAAGCAACTCACTATACTTAGGTATCGGACTATCTGAATTTCTAATTTAGTGACGAAAGGCTATTGGGTGCAATCAAGTACTTGGCTTGTCAGTGTGTGAGTCAAGATGGGATTGATCTCTCTAAGTATTGGAGCAAGTGCATCGCTGTATTTCAATTTAACAAATCCTCGGTCGGGGTAGTCCATATGATGGATGCTAAATTTTGAAATATAATATGGATGAATTTTAGGATTGACAGTAAATCGTAGATCATCCTTTTGAGCATCATGATCAAGGGGATGAATTATACGGTAACCATATTCCATAGGTTCGTCATTATTATGTTGCGACTTTTCGACCTATCCGGACGTCGGATACCATTGCTAGATGGTCACATCGATTGGTACAAAAAATTAATTTCTGTGCTATCGACTTAGGATTTGAATCTATGGGGTCATACACATAAGGAGTTCCTACCTGACCTAATGGCTGATCATGAGTCTTGATGACCTAGGATACTATGGTCAAGAGTTCCATTAGACTGGGATTCTATAACCAAGAGTTCCACTAGACTGGGACTCTGAGTCCTACTCATCTAGGATTCTCTGATCAAGAGTCCCACTGATCTGAAACTCTAAGATCGCGAGTTCCATTCGTTTGAGATACTGGGTTCAAGAGTCCCACTGTATTGAAACTCTTTAGGAGTTTCATGTTGATGGGACTCTGTTGTCCGGTAATCCATCCAATTTGGACTCAAATATTTTTGAAAGATTAATCAGCAATTCAATTGCTGATTAGCTTAATTTGATTGAGTGATCAGAATTCAATTAAGTCCGATTGAATTTGATCGATTGGATTTGATCAGATCAGATCATGAGAAGACCTAATCGCTATGAAAGTTTTGACCTTGATTTGATAAGGACCTAGATTTAATTAATTTCTAATTTGATTAAAATTTTATTGGATTAGGCTAAGCCTAATTTGGTTGGGTTTAACTTGATCTAATTGGATCTAGATTAATTAGTTTGGTTAAAATCAATTAGGACCAAGTCAAATAAAGTTTGAATTCAAATTTTTCCATACGCCCACTATTTTTGACTTTTCCACTCTTGTTCCATGCCCAAAATTTTTGTACCTAACTTTTCTCTCACCCAGAAGGTTTCTGCACCTCCTCTCTTATCTACTTTTGATCTGGTCTAAGGATTGGACCGATTCAAAGTAAGTTGAGTTTTGAATTCAACTCAGTTTGTTGGAGGTTGGAACTAGTCCAATCTTATCTGCTTCCCATGCCCTTCCTTTTATTTATCGAATATTTTTGGAGAAATAAAAATATGTGCACATAGAAGGAGAGTCCTTCTGCATGTTAAACACATGGGAGGAGGCATTGGATAAAGATAAGAGGCTTATTTGATTTTTGAAATCAAATGAGTAGTTAAAACCTCTCAATAAATTATGAGAATTTTGTGCATGAATAAGGAGTTAGCATTATGTGGTAAAAATTTTAGAGTGATTGGGCATTAGTTTTAGGCAAAAAAAACTCAGAGTGAAGGTGAGCAAGGTCCTGTAGCACTTTACTTTTTCCTCATATCTCTCTTCTCTTTTGATTTTTACCTTTAAGGATACCTAATTTTTAGATATGATCTAAATAGAGTTTATAGATCTAAAAGTTATCTTTCCATAAAAACTTATTTCATAAAAAAAACTCCACACAGAGAGGGCGTGATAGGATTTTTAGTGTGTCAAGATTTTTGGATGGAGTGAAACCCTAGTTTTGAAATCTAGGTTCGGGTGGAGAGATCGAGTGCTGTGAGCATCGAATCACTATCAAATTTGAAACACCTCTTCATCATCCTCGAATATTTGTGTTCTAATTTTTTAGAGTATCTAAAAAATTAGAAAGTATACGATCATTCAGATCGATCGTGATCAACCGTCGAAGGCTCCGACGAGAAGCTAGCACTCTGATGGAGCTGGTCAAGATCAGGAGCTCCGTGTGGACCATCCATAGAGACTGGATGAGTTTGTGGCTATAGCATAACACCATAACTTCTTTCGATGGATTCAGATCATGAAGATCAACTATCCATGAAAAGATATCGAGTTCTGAATTCGTATTGATCAGCAGATTCAATTTGCTGATTGAATGTATTTTATTTTTCAATCACATATTAGCATGTTTATATTCTGAGTAGGGTTTATTTGATATGATAAATTCATGCATAGTATTAATTTTAGATTAATATTTACTTCCACTGCTATTTTATTCGAAAAGGTTTCAAAAATGCATGCTTAAATCCTACGCGATTTTCTTCAAATGGTATCAGAGCAAGGTTCGCTAAACATGATATGCTTGTATATTTTAGATTGATAATTTAAATTTGATCTAAATATTAATCTAATAATCTAATTAATTATATCTAAAAATTAAAATTCAGATCGCATGGACTACAGATTATCCTGCTGTAGGATTTACCTTCTACGGTGAAAAGATTGTCCTGGTACGTTGCTGATCTATATAGTTAATCATAAAATCTTAGATTTGATCTAATATTTTTATGATCTGATTATATTAGACTTTAATATAATTTATGATCATGAATGTATAATTAGATAAAGTTTGATTCATGATTTAGTATTATATAGTGTACATAGTTTCAGATTAAACCCTACAGTTAGTATTGTTTGTGAATTGAGTCGATTCAATTTTAAAATGAGTCGACTCAATTGGTGAATAATACTAAGTTGTAAAGAACCTCTCAGCAATTTAAAAAATACTTTTAAAATGCCAAATCCTAACCCACAGCCCATAAACTTAATTAAATATTAAGTATAATGATTTAGTATCTAGAATTATAAGTTAAGACTATTACCGTCCATAACATCCCAGGTATCATCTAGCTCTAATACCAAATTGTAGACCCATGATATCGCTCGAATGCCAATCATCTTTGATATCACAAGCATCGATACTATGTTGCGGAAGTTCTTGATCTTTAGCACGGACCTGAAGGAACCTATGATGTTCTCTATGGGCAGCAAACCACCAATCCTCCACCTGGATCTGTGATGGGGTGCCTCCTTCCTTGGGCTTGAGGAAGATGTCCCCTTCTCTAGGGCTTCCTCAAGAACCCTAGGGCGGCAACTCTAGAGAGAAGAGAAGAAGAGAGTTGAGGAAAAAAAGGTCTATATTGATTCCAACATTGAAAAGCCTAATATAACCTATGTATTTATACATAGCCATTAGGCCCGACCAAAAACTTTCCTGACTAAATCAATACATGAAAGCACTCACCGAGCCTATGTACACCCATGTCTCCCATGCTCTCATTCTCTGGATCTAGATCCGATCTATACATGAGTTAGCCCCCTTAAGACCTCTCAAACCAAGCCTTAAGATCCCTAGGATCAACCTAGACCCTAGCCCAAAGCAGACCCTCGTGTAACTCTGCCCGCACACTGAGCCGGCTAAGTTTCACTAGGTTAGCTCAGTCTGAAACTGAGCCGACTCAGTTCTATGCCGTGCTAGTAGTCCCGAATGCATAGCTCTCTATTTTGCATGTGCACTGAGACTTAGCTGATCCAGTTTTGGACTGAGCTGGCTAACCTGCAGAAAATCTTCTTTCTGCATTCTTGATTCTCCAACTTTAATTTTTTGCTTCACCTTGAATCCCAGGTCTCCAAAGCACCAACCAAGTTCCTAAAATTTTTAGAGCCAACATCCTGACTCCTTCCGTGGCCTCCCAAGGCTTGGGAGTACCATAAATCCTCACAATCTTCACCTTGGTGCCCTAAGCCTTGGCAAATTCCTCGATAATGACCTCCTACACGATCCTGCTATCTCGGTGCACTCGACAACACCAGTGCAAATATCGCTTCCGCCAATCCTCTTCAGATGTTGTGCATCCTTAATGCCTTTGGGATGACCGCCTCCACCGCTGAAGACTTGTGCTTGCTTCTTGGCACCACCCTAAAATTATGGGATCCCTTTTGCTTAGCAGTTGCATCACTTTCTCTGGACTTTTCTAAAGAACCTAAAGCATTCCTACACCAGTATATGTTATACCACCTGACATGATCTTCTCAGAGCTACGCCTGTCCATCTGCACATGCCGCTCCATCTGAAACTATGAATCACTGGCACTTTGAACTCATGCCAAATTTATTCTCCAATTATGAAGCCACCACTGCGGAGCTCCATCTATATCCGAAGTTCACCTGATGCCATAAAAGTCAACTCTATCACTGAGTCCCTCGAGGCTAACCACTCAACACCGCACTACTAGGCCTATCGCTATACCTTGAACACTGTTGCTGCCCCTTCAAACCCTCCACACTATGCGGCCCTCTTCAAAGCTGTCTCAGATACCTCTGCAACCTACAGGCACCTCAAAAACCCAAGAGCTCATCCAACTCTTCTGAATCAGTGACTGAACCCTGGAGAATTCCATCCTAGTCCTTCTCTTCTGCTCCTACACCAGCCATCGCTTTAGTTGTGCCCATAGAACCATCCTCCATCTGAACCATGACTCTTTCTGATGCTCCTATAGAAGAAACCTAATCTATGATACTTTCGATTACTAGATGCCTCTGGCACTTCCTAAGATCCCTAGCTCTCCCTGGGACCTGCTCCTGGTCTCTCTGAGATACCACTGACACTCTCTATTGAGATACACTCCTCGACTACTACATCATCGAGCCTCTCTCAATCTCGTGCCTCTAGGGTAGCGCTCTTACAGCACTCCAGTGCTCCCTGACTCGTCTCTGTGCCATGCTACAGCTGTCCAGTCCTGACCTATTGGATCTCCATGGATCATCTATCTCCATCATTCCCAAGGCTTCGTAAATTCATGCTCTAGTCGAACTGCTGAATACATCTTCGACTATTTTTTCGCCTTTCTGACATCGAAGGATGTATAGTCGCTTTTTTAGCCTTCCTTCGATCATTACCCCTTAGGGAATCTCTCTTCAATAGCCCTACACTGCCCATCTTTTTAGAGAATTCTGATGCTCTCTACTGAGATACCTTCCTTGGTTGCTACATCGTCGAGCCTCTTTCAGTCCTGCATCTTTAGGGAAGCGCTACTATAGCACTCCAGCACTTTCTGCTTGTCCCGTAACCATCATACATCCCAACCTTTCCACCAAGATCGATCAGCAAATCATGCACCAAATGTTGGAAATTATGTCCCAAAGTCAATCGTCAGCCTGTTGATGGTTGAGATATTATGATTGATTTATTAATTAATAAAAAATATTTTGGCATCTTTTTTTTATTATAAGTTTACATCTTCTAATGAACTTCATTATTGTGATGAAGTCCTTAGGACTATTTAGTTTCGATAAAGAGAGAATTTATCGATTAGTCCTTAAATTTATTCATGACTAAATAATAGGCTGTTAATTAGGATGACAACGTCTATCGAGCATAGATCGCTATATACCATATAGGTTGGTTGTCCTCTTAACCAAGATGTATGGAGACACTGATATGACATGCAGGTGAGATGTATGGATACATCATCATTGAACGTGACCAACTTCAGAGCATTCTACTATCGAGAATATCTCCGATGGGATATAGGTATAAGTATCCCTTAGATCTGAGATCACCTTAGTGACTTGCAAGCAACTCACTATGCTTTGGTACCAAACTAACTGAATTTTTAATTCAGCAATGAAAGGCTTTTGGGCATAGTCAAGTACTTACGAAGGCGGAGTATGATCAAGATGAAATTGACCACTTCAAGAGTTGGAGAAGAATGTATCATTGTATTTCAATATAGCAAAACCTTAGCCAGGATAATCCATCAGATGAATTTGGTATTTTGAAATACAATGTGGACAACCTAATCAGAGTTAACAGTTGAACTCTGAGGTATCCTACGAGCATTATGGTCAAGAAGATGAATTATATAGAAACTATATCCGCATGGGTTCTAAGGATGGCATTCTACACCTTTGACCTATCCAATCATCGGGTATCAATGCTAGATGGTTACTTTGATTGGTATAAAAATTTATTCCTATGCTATCGACTTAGGTTCGGATCTATGAGGTCACACACATTAGAGCTTACGATCTGATCGAATGGTTGATCGATGATTAAGAATCATTCTAGGGTTAAACAATCAATACGATTGGTGTTTAACCTAGTGCAAGTATTGCAGGAGGATCGATTAGCAATTAGATTACTAATTGACTTAATTTGATTAAGCCAATAGGCTGAGATTAAGTCTAATTAAATATAATTTAATTAGATTTGGTTTAGGCTTGATTGGATTAAGTCCAATTGATTTATTGGATAAGCCAAGTGTAAGAAAGAACTAGTCCTAGTCTAATTAGGACTCGGATTAACCTAATTTTTTAATTTAATTAAAAAATAAATTAAAATTAAATCTAATTTAATTTAATTTAATTAAGTTCTTAAATGGATTAGGGTCTTATTTAATTGGATTGATTTAATTTTAATTTTATTTAATTAAAAGATCTTATTTGACCAAGTCAAAATAGGAGTCCTAGTCACACTAGGACTCCCTATCTCCTTGCGCCACCTTGGTCCCAATGCCCTCCATACCTATTTCTTAGGTATTTTTCATGGAAAATCCCTTTCTTCCTGATTTCCATGCCCTCTCTCTCCCTCCAAGTCATATTGGGAAGTCAGGTGGAAAACCAAGTCAAAAGAGGAATTGGTTTTGCTTAGAATTTTATGAGATGGAATCCATGTTGACCAAAACATCTTTCCTTGAGTGTCACCCCCTCTTTTAATTAATTCTTCTCTTATTTCATAAAAATAATCTCCTTTTTTTTGCACCCTTCCTTGCTGGTCCACGCCAAAAAATTATGGAGGAGGTGCCCAAGAGTTGGGCGCCCCAACAACTTTCCATGTTTGGATATTCCTAGTCTAGAAATTTGACCTAACTTGGACTCTTCTTTTTCCTTATTTATTGGACGAATTTTGTTCTAATTTTTTTATGAAATATAGAGCTTTGGGATTAGTTTAGGGTGTGCCAAAATCATAGGAAGAGTGTCCTTGGGCATGGGGGTTCCATAGGCACCAAACTAGGTGTCTAGGTGAGAGAAAAGAGAAGAAGAAGAGGGTCTACTTCTAGGATTGTTTTATTTTCAATCTCTCCTCCTTTATTTTGAGTTTTTTTTGAGAGAGTCTCATACAGCAAACTCTCATCTTTCTTCTCATATTTTGGAGAGTCCAAATTTTGAAGAAGAAAGCATCGGATCAACCGTCGAAGAAGGATCAGCACAGTACTAGCATGCTATGCTGATTTTCTGCATTGAACTTCAGATCAGAGATCGTAGGCTCGTGTGGATGACTCCTAGAGGCCGGATGCATGTGCGGCTCATAACTTCATCCTCAAGCTTAGATCAGTAAGTTAGAACATCTAAACTTGCTCAGATAATAGATCTGATCTATAAACTTCATACCTGCATTTGATGTAGTGTTGATTTAGGTTGATTTGATCAATCTTTTTTCTTTCTTATTTAATTTTAATTTTTAATTTAATATCATATCTTGATCATATAATAAATCTAAGATCTATGTATTTATATGATTATTTAAATAAATTTTAGATTTATTTAAGTCTTTCGCTGTAAAATCTTGAAAAAATTTCAAGATCTACCTATGAAACCTTAGATCTGGTTCCTTCAATTGGTATCAAAGCCTAGGTTCTTATTGCATGATTTTTATGCATGTCTAGATTATTTCTTAGATTAGATTTAATTTATAATCTAATTATTAAATTTAAAATTTAAAAAAAATAAAATAAAATATTTTAGATTGCATGAACTGTCATAAGGTTGTCCTATTGTAAGATTTACCCCTTACAGTGAATAGATTATCCTAGTATTTACTGATCTAAAATATTGATCATAAAATTTTGGATTAGATCTAAGAAATTTTATGATCTAATTAAAAATATTTTAATCTAATTTCAATCATCATAAATATGGTAGATTTGATTTAGGAAGATTTATGATTGACTATTATTGAAACTGTTTCAATTACATGAACCTATTTAGATTAGATCTAAAGTAGTTTTATGTTTATTTTACTTGCATATTGATTATAAATCAAACGTGCAACTTGGTTGATAGAACTATATTATAAAAATATTTTATAAATCATGTTGTAAAAATATTTTACAAACATGAAAATTATTTTTGAAAAGCCGAACCCCAACCCTCAACCCAAAATTTAATTAAGAATTAAGAAGTTGATTGATTAGGATCTAGGATTATGAATTGAAGATCCTAAGACATAAATCATAACACATTGGGTTAAATGGATTAGTGGAGATTAGGTCCATTAATTAGGTTAGACCTAGGGTTAGATTAAAGAATGGACTTAATTAGAGAATGGATTAAATCTAATCAATTATTATCTTAGATTAAGTTAAGGATTCTCTAGATCAATTACAATAGTTATAGTTGGTCAAGTCTATGTCTTTAACAAGATCTAAGATGGACTTGATTCTTGGCTATGCACTCTAGCATGAACTATTAGGTTGATCTAATTAAAACTAATTAAATTAGTTGGTATCTAAGATAAATCAGATCAGTGATTTTTAATTGACAGCCCGCTTATCTGGCCATTTTTTATGGTGTCTAAGGTAAGCCTGGTAGACCCTTCTACTAATCGAACTTACTTGGCCTCTTGGTGAGATTACATTTTGATCAGATCACTTGACTATTCGAGCTAACCCATGTTAGCTAGGTAAATCAGTTTGACTGATTTAAGTGCTCCTAGACCAGCCTATTAATGGTCTCTTTTAAGCTGACTTGATGAAGTTAGTGGAAGGATCACGACAAGCTGGTTAATCTGACCTATTCACTTCTATAAATAAATTCTCTAAAATTATTAGATTTCTAAAATAAAATAGTTATATGATAACTGGATCATAGCCTCCTATTAAAGTGGATGATAATGAGTCCATTAGTTGGATAATCATTGGAGTTCCAAAGGCTTGGTGCTTATCGGTTTATAAAATTATCATTCATTATATGATCTCTTAGATACATCTTTCTAAATGGTGGTCAGATGGGTCAACTAAAATTGGGCCTGATCATTCATTCATTAGATGGGCCAAGTATGGTCATGTTAATGGTTGGACCTAACGGATCCTTTTCTGAGAAGGCCAAAGCCAACTGATCAGGGCCTGGGGCAAAATTTAATTACTGAAAATTATTTAGAGAAACAATTGGTTATGAACCTATCCTTAGATGTACATGGGTGGGCCAACCAAAGTTGGGCTTGTGTACAGTCTATGTGAATTCTAGTACCCACTAAGAAATTAGGATAATTTCTCGAATTGGAGGTAGAGGCTACCAATTCAAATAAAATAGTGGAAAAAACCTTTTGATTAAAGTTCAAATCTTTAGGTTTAATGAATCAATTACTAATTAGGTTTTGATTTTTCTTTGTGCAGACATGGCCACTTTCCTATCGCTCCGATCATTGTTGGATAATAATAAATTGGTAGGATCTAACTTCGATAGCTGATATCAAAAGTTAAAGATTGTCCTAAAGCATGAACGGATCCTATATGTACTGATGGATCTTGCACTTGAGGAGCCAGCTATCAATACACGTGGAATAGTTAGAGATACTTATCAGAAGTGGTTCAGTGATCGAACCATGGTGTACTGCATTATACTAGCTATGATGAGCAATGAGTTCAGTCACAAGATTGAGAGAGCTCAGCCAAACAAAATGCTTCAAGTATTGGAGGATTCTTTTGGCACACCCAATGATATTGAGAGACACAAGACTAGTTGTATCATCTTCAATGCTAGAATGCAGGATGGTGCCTCTATCACTGATCATGTATTGTACATGATCGAGCTGATAGAGCACTTGAGCAAGCTCGGCATTTTCTTGCACAAACAACTTGGAAAAGATGCAATACTGAACTCACTGCCCAAGTCTTATCTCTCATTCCTTACACATTATAGAATGTCAAAGCCTGGAGTGGACTACCACTGGTTACCGGGGTTACTTCAAAACTTTGAGAAGGATCACCAACTTCATAAGAAGTTAGTGAACTTAGTGGGAGGTTTGTCTTCTCATTCTCGATCCTTTGAAAAAGGGAAGAAGAACAAGAAGAAGAAAGCCAAGAAGGTGCATGTTCATTCTAGGACACCTGTATAGGCTCAGACCCCAAAGACCAAGTCTGATAAGAGTTAAGCTGAATTTTTGCAAGAAATAAGGGCACTAAAAGAGGAACTATTCTTAGTACATTACCCCCTAGACCCGAACATGCAGAGAAAGAAGCAAGTTGTTGCTGGATAAGGTATTTATATGATAACTTCTTGCAATTTCTCTATTTATGATATTACTGATTGGGTATTAGATACCGGTAGCCCTTACCATATTTGTAATTCATTGCAAGGATTGCAGGTCAGTAGAAGATTCGAGCAAGGCGAGAGATTTCTGAACGTTGGAGATGGAAGACCAATTCTAGCTTTAGAAATTTTGAAACTTGTATTTGAATCTCATACCGTTGTTCTTAGTGATTGTCATTTTTGTTCTAGTTTCTATTTAAATATCATTTCTGTAGGCCTTTTGGCCATGAACAATTATGAAATTTCAATAAAGAAACGAATTTGTAATATCATTGTGAATGGTGTTACTGCTTTCTATGGATAATTGAACAATGATGTGTATATGTTATCACAACCTATTAATGTAGTCTATTCTACTAGTAAGCATCCTAGATTAAATAGTGTATCAGATATTTACTTATGGCACTATAGGCTAGGTCATATAAACAAGAACAAGATAAATAGGTTAACTCAGGAGAAAATTCTCGAAGTTAATGATTGTGAATCACTTCCAACCTATGAGTCCTGTCTTCTTGGTAAAATGATCAAGTTATCTTTCACTGAAAAAGGTGAGAGAGCCAATGAGCTCTTAGGTCTAGTACATACTGATGTTTGTGGACTAATGAGTACAAGTCGGATTCTATTCAGATATAGATATGTCTACTTCATCACTTTCACAGATGATCTATCTAGATATGGATATGTCTATCTGATGAAATATAAGTCGGATTCTTTTGAAATGTTCAAACGATTTCGAAGTGAAGTAGAAAAATAAACTGAAAAGAGTATTAAAATTCTTCGATCTGATTGAGGAGGAGAATACCTTTCTGGTGAATTTCTCACATATCTAGGAGAGAATGAAATTCTCTTCCAATGAACTCCTCCTGAAACACCACAGCATAATGGTGTCTGAAAGGAGGAATCGGACTCTGTTAGACATGGTCCAATCCATGATGGGATTTGCCAGCTTGTCGATATTCTTCTGGGGATATGCACTCAAATCGACTTGTTATCTATTAAATAGGATTTCAAGTAAGTCTGTAGTTAAAATTTTATATAAGATATAGACAGGGCGTAAGCCAGCACTTTCACATCTTAGGATTTGGGGGTGCCCGGCTTATGTCAAATGATTAGTTATAGACAAACTTGGACCTAGGTCTGATAAGTGTACATTCATAGGATACCCAAAAGAGATCAAAGGATACTATTTCTATCATGCTGATGAACAAAAGATGTTCGTCATCCTTAGGGCAACCTTTTTAGAAAGAAAGTTCCTTGGTGAAGGAACTGTTACCTCTAAGATTGAACTTGATGAAGTTCAACGGGTAGAAAGTCCGATATAGAATGTTGAATCTAAGTCAGATTTGATCAGATAAAATTCGAAGCCTAGTGAATCCGCACCATTAAGGCGATCCGGTAGAGTACCCCATCATCCAAATAGATACTATAGATTCTTGGTGTAGGATAGTGATCCCATTAAACTCGATAAGGATCCCATCACTTACGTGGATGCTATGCAGAGATCCAACTCTGAGAAATTGCTAGAAGCCATGAGATCCAAAATGGATTCCATGAAGGTCAATGATGTATGGACATTAGTTGACCCACTTGAAGGAGTTAAACCCATTGGATGTAAATGGATCTTCAAAAGGAAAAGGGATGCAGACAGAAAGGTGGAGACTTATAAAGCCCATCTAATTGTCAAAGGATATCGTCAACGTTATGGTATTGACTATGATGAGATGTTCTCTCCTATGGCAATAATCAAGTCTATTTGGATCATGCTTGCCATTGCTGTCCATCTGAACTATGAGATCTGGCAGATGGATGTGAAGACAGTTTTTCTAAATAAAGAGCTAATCGAAGAGATGTATATGATACAACCTGAAGGATTTACATCCATAGATGAGTTCAAGGTGTGCAAGCTTCAGAGATCCATTTATGGATTGAAGCAGGCATCTCGGAGTTGGAACATGCATTTTAATAAAGTGATCAAAACGTATGACTTCATTAAGAACAGAAAAGAATCCTACATTTACAAATGAGCAAATGGTCCAGCAGTGGTATTCCTTATTTTGTATGTGGATAATATTCTCTTAATCGAAAATGACATCTCCATACTACAAGGAATAAAAGTCTGATTGTCATCACAGTTCTTCATGAAGGATTTGGGTGAAGCATCCTACATTCCAGGGATGAAGATCTATAGGGATAGATCTAAAAGGATGCTTGGTATATCCCAATCCACGTACATAAAACTATGCTAAAGAGGTTCAGCATGAAGAATTTCAAAAAGGACCATTTTTCGATAGGCCAAAGAATTTCTCTCTAAGAAGAATTATTCGACAAATTCTGAAGAGAGAGAGCGTATGAGTAGAATTTCATATGCTTTTGCAGTGGGGTCTATTATGTATGCAATACATGTACGAGATTAGACGTGGCATAATCACTAGGAGTAGTGAGTAGATACCAGTCTGATCCTAGAGAAAATTACTGAAAGATGGTTAAAACCATCTTTAAGTATTTGAGAAATACTAAGGATCAATGGTTGATTTATGGTGAGTCAGATCTGAAGCTTGTGGGGTTTACAGACTCCAACTTTCAATTTGATCATGATGACAGTAAAAATATGTCGGGATATATCTTTACTATAAATAGTGGAGCCATCTGCTGAAAAAGTTTCAAGTAGCATATAGTGGCTGACTCTATTTGTGAAGCAGAGTACATGGCAGCATCAGATGCAACAAAAAAAGCTGTGTGGTTGAGGAAGTTCATCACCGAGCTCGGAGTAGCATCCTCCATTGATGGTCCAGTCCTGCTCTACTGTGATAGCACTGGCACCATAGCTCAAGCAAAGGAACCAAAGGCACACCAACGAACAAAGCACATTCTGCACTGCTTTCATTTGGTCCATAAGATTATGGATCATGGTGACGTCGATCTTCAGAAAATTGATGGAAAGAAAAACCTAGCCAACTCCACTAAAATTCTGGCAATCAAGGAGTTCGACAACCATAAGTCAAAGATGAGTATAAGATACTGTACCAAGTGGCTTTAGGACAAGTAGAAATTATTGAAAATTATGTCTCAAAGTCAATCGTCAACCTATTGATGATTGAGATATTATGATTGATTTATTAATTAATAAAAAATATTTTGGCATCTTTCTTCATCACAAGTTTACATCTTCTAATGAACTCCATTATTGTGATGAAGTCCTTAGGACTATTTAGTTTTGATAAAGAGAGGATTTATCGATTAGTCCTTAAATTTGTTCATGATCAAATGATAGGCTGTTAATTAGGACGATAGCATCTATCGAGCATGGGTCACTATATGCCATATAGGTTGGTTATCCTCTTAACTAAGATATGTGGAGACACTGGTATGGCATATAGGTGAGATATATGGGTACATCATCATTTAACATAACCAACTTTAGAGCATTCTGCTGTCGAGAATATTTCTGATGGGATATAGGTATAAGTATCCCTTAGACCTGAGATCACCTCAGTGACTTGTAAGCAACTCACTGTGCTTTGGTACTAGACTAATTAAATTTTTAATTCAGTAATGGAAGGCTTCTGGGCATAGTCAAGTACTTATGAAGTCAGAGTGTGATCAAGATGAAATTGACCACTCCAAGAGTTGAAGAAGAATATATCACTATATTTCAATATAGCAAAATCTTGGTCAGGATAATCCATCAAATGGATTTGATATTTTAAAATACAATGTAGACAATCTGATCAAAGTTGACAGTTGAACTCTGAGATGTCCTATGAGCATTATGGTCAAGGGAATGAATTATATAGAAACTATATCCGCATGGGTTCAAAGAATGGTGTTCTACACCTTCAACCTATCCGACCGTCAGATATCATTGCTAGATGGTCATTTTGATTGATACAGAAATTTATTTCTATGCTATTGGCTTAGGTTCGAATCTATGAGGTCACACACATTAGAGCTTACGATCTGATCGGATGGTTGATCAACGTTTAAGAATCGTTCTAAGGTTAAACAATCAATACGATTGGTGTTTAACCTAGTGCAAGTATTGCAGAAAAATCGATTAGCAATTGGATTATAAATTGGCTTAATTTGATTAAGCCAATAGGCTGAGATTAAGTCTAATTAAATATAATTTAATTATATTTGGTTTGGACTTGATTGGATCAAGTCCAATTAGTTTATTGGATAAGCCAAGTGCAAGGAAGAACTAGTCCTAGTCTAACTAGGACCCGGATTAACCCAATTTTTTAATTTGATTAAAAGTAAAAAATAAATTAGAATTAAATTTAATTTAATATAATTTAATTAAGTCCTTAAATGGATTAGGGTCTTATTTAATTGAGTTGGTTTAATCTTGATTTTATTTGGTTAAAAGATCTTATTTGACCAAGTCAAAATAGGAGTCCTAGTCACACTAGGACTCCCTATCTCCTTGCGCCACCTTGGTCCCAACACCCTCCATACCTATTTTTTAGGTATTTTTCATGAAAAATTTCTTTTTTCTTGATTTTCATGCCCTCTCTCTCCGTCCAAGTCATATTTGGAAGTTAGGTGGAAGACCAAGTCAAAGGAGGAATTGGTTTTGCTTAGAATTCTACGAGATAGAATCCTTGTTGACCAAAACATCTTTCCTTGAGTGTCGCCCTCCTCTTTTAATTAATTCTTCTCTTATTCCATAAAAATAATCTTTCTTTTTGTGCACCCTCCCTTGCTAGTCCACGCCAAGAAATTATGGAGAGGCGCTTAAGAGTTGGGTGCCTTCAACAACTTCCCATGTTTGGATATTCCTAGTCTAGAATTTGACCTAACTTGGACTCTTTTTTTCTATTTATTGGATGAATTTTATTTTGATTTTTTTATTGAAATACAGAGCTTTAGGAGAGGTTTGGGTGTGCAAAAATCAGAGGATGAGATTCTTGGGTGTGGGTGTTCCATAGGCACCAAACTAGGTGTCTAGGTGAGAGAAAAGAGAGAAGAAGAGGGTCTTCTTTTAGGGTGTTTTATTTTCAATCTCCGCTCCTTTTTTTGAATTTTATTTTAAGAGAGTCTCAGATTAGCTCTCATCTTTCTTCTCATATTTTGAAGAGTCCAAATTTTGAAGAACGAAGCATTGGATCGATCGTCGAAGAAGGATTAGCATAGTACAGCATGCTATGCTGATTTCCTTCATCAGACTTTAGATCAGAGATCGTAGCCTCGTGTGAACGACTCTTAGAGATCGGACGCATGTGTGGCTCATGACTTCATCCTCAAGTCTGGATCAGCAAGTTAGAATGTCTAAACTTGCTCAGGTAATAGATCTGATCTATAAACTTCATACCTGCATTTGATGTAGTATAGATCTAGATTGATTTGATCAATCTTTTTTTCTTATTTAATTTTAATTTTTGATTTAATATCATACCTTGATCATGTAATAGATCTACAATCGAGGTATTTACATGGTTATTTAAATAAATTTTGATTTATTTAAGTCTTCTGCTGTAAGATCTTGAAAAAGTTTCAAGATCTATCTGTGAATCCTAGATCTGATTCTTTCACCAAATCCTTCCATCTCGAAAAAATTCCTTTTCGTTAATCCTCAATCCTCCACTTTCAACTTGCTACTCCTGATTGGCCAAACCATAGAAACAATAAGGTTATTTGAGACATACCATAGAATCCTTGTACAGATTTCTGATTTCACCTTGTATGACTTCTTCTTTCCTTCCATGCACCATCAAGCTCTGAAATCTGGCTCCTTCCACACACCATTAGGCTCTGAAATCTGGCTCTGATACCTATTGCTGTCCACAACATCTCAGACATCATCTAGCTCTGATATCAAATTGTAGACCTATGATATCATTTGAACGTCAATCATCCTTAACATCATAAGCTCCGATACCATGTTGTGGAAGCCCCTGATCTTTAGCACGGACCTAAAGGAACCTATGACGTTCTCTATGAATAGCAAACCTCCGATCCTCTATCTGAATCTGTGATGGGCGCCTCCCTCCTTGGGCTTGAGGGAGATGCCCCCTTCTCTAGGACTTCTTCAAGACCCTAGGCAGCAACTCTAGAGAAAGGAAGAGAGAGTTGAGGGAGAAAATATCTGTATTGATTCCAATCTTGAAAATCCTAATACACCTATGTATTTATATATAGTCATTAGGCCGACCAAATTATCTGGCTAATCCAATACATGAAAGCACTCACGAGCCCATATACACCCATGTTCCTATGCTCTCTCCTCTGGATCTAGATCCAACCCTACATGAGTTAGCCCTCTTAAGATCTCTCAACCAGGCCTTAAAACCCCTAGGATCAATCCAGACCCTAGTCCAAAATAGATCTCACGAACTCTACCCACGCACTGAGCTGGCTCAGTCTCAGCACTGAGCCGACTAAGTTTCACTGGATCGACTCAGTCTGAAATGAGCAGGTCCAGTTCTGTGCCATGCTAGCAGTTTCGAATGCGTAGCTTTCTGTTTTGCCTATGCACTGAGACTTAGCCAGCCCAGTTTTAGACTGATCCAGCTAACCTATAGAAAATCTTCTTTCTACAGTCTGATTTTCAACTTTGGTTTCTTGCTTCATCTTGAATCCTAGGTCTCTGAAGCACCAACCAAGTCCTAAAATTTTTGGAGCCAACACCCCAATC
>QRFJ01000617.1:82605-110829 GCA_006176705.1 Cocos nucifera
TTTGGGGGTGCCCGGCTTATGTCAAATGATTAGTTATAGACAAACTTGGACCTAGGTCTGATAAGTGTACATTCATAGGATACCCAAAAGAGATCAAAGGATACTATTTCTATCATGCTGATGAACAAAAGATGTTCGTCATCCTTAGGGCAACCTTTTTAGAAAGAAAGTTCCTTGGTGAAGGAACTGTTACCTCTAAGATTGAACTTGATGAAGTTCAACGGGTAGAAAGTCCGATATAGAATGTTGAATCTAAGTCAGATTTGATCAGATAAAATTCGAAGCCTAGTGAATCCGCACCATTAAGGCGATCCGGTAGAGTACCCCATCATCCAAATAGATACTATAGATTCTTGGTGTAGGATAGTGATCCCATTAAACTCGATAAGGATCCCATCACTTACGTGGATGCTATGCAGAGATCCAACTCTGAGAAATTGCTAGAAGCCATGAGATCCAAAATGGATTCCATGAAGGTCAATGATGTATGGACATTAGTTGACCCACCTTGAAGGAGTTAAACCCATTGGATGTAAATGGATCTTCAAAAGGAAAAGGGATGCAGACAGAAAGGTGGAGACCTTATAAAGCCCATCTAATTGTCAAAGGATATCGTCAACGTTATGGTATTGACTATGATGAGATGTTCTCTCCTATGGCAATAATCAAGTCTATTTGGATCATGCTTGCCATTGCTGTCCATCTGAACTATGAGATCTGGCAGATGGATGTGAAGACAGTTTTTCTAAATAAAGAGCTAATCGAAGAGATGTATATGATACAACCTGAAGGATTTACATCCATAGATGAGTTCAAGGTGTGCAAGCTTCAGAGATCCATTTATGGATTGAAGCAGGCATCTCGGAGTTGGAACATGCATTTTAATAAAGTGATCAAAACGTATGACTTCATTAAGAACAGAAAAGAATCCTACATTTACAAATGAGCAAATGGTCCAGCAGTGGTATTCCTTATTTTGTATGTGGATAATATTCTCTTAATCGAAAATGACATCTCCATACTACAAGGAATAAAAGTCTGATTGTCATCACAGTTCTTCATGAAGGATTTGGGTGAAGCATCCTACATTCCAGGGATGAAGATCTATAGGGATAGATCTAAAAGGATGCTTGGTATATCCCAATCCACGTACATAAAACTATGCTAAAGAGGTTCAGCATGAAGAATTTCAAAAAGGACCATTTTTCGATAGGCCAAAGAATTTCTCTCTAAGAAGAATTATTCGACAAATTCTGAAGAGAGAGAGCGTATGAGTAGAATTTCATATGCTTTTGCAGTGGGGTCTATTATGTATGCAATACATGTACGAGATTAGACGTGGCATAATCACTAGGAGTAGTGAGTAGATACCAGTCTGATCCTAGAGAAAATTACTGAAAGATGGTTAAAACCATCTTTAAGTATTTGAGAAATACTAAGGATCAATGGTTGATTTATGGTGAGTCAGATCTGAAGCTTGTGGGGTTTACAGACTCCAACTTTCAATTTGATCATGATGACAGTAAAAATATGTCGGGATATATCTTTACTATAAATAGTGGAGCCATCTGCTGAAAAAGTTTCAAGTAGCATATAGTGGCTGACTCTATTTGTGAAGCAGAGTACATGGCAGCATCAGATGCAACAAAAAAAGCTGTGTGGTTGAGGAAGTTCATCACCGAGCTCGGAGTAGCATCCTCCATTGATGGTCCAGTCCTGCTCTACTGTGATAGCACTGGCACCATAGCTCAAGCAAAGGAACCAAAGGCACACCAACGAACAAAGCACATTCTGCACTGCTTTCATTTGGTCCATAAGATTATGGATCATGGTGACGTCGATCTTCAGAAAATTGATGGAAAGAAAAACCTAGCCAACTCCACTAAAATTCTGGCAATCAAGGAGTTCGACAACCATAAGTCAAAGATGAGTATAAGATACTGTACCAAGTGGCTTTAGGACAAGTAGAAATTATTGAAAATTATGTCTCAAAGTCAATCGTCAACCTATTGATGATTGAGATATTATGATTGATTTATTAATTAATAAAAAATATTTTGGCATCTTTCTTCATCACAAGTTTACATCTTCTAATGAACTCCATTATTGTGATGAAGTCCTTAGGACTATTTAGTTTTGATAAAGAGAGGATTTATCGATTAGTCCTTAAATTTGTTCATGATCAAATGATAGGCTGTTAATTAGGACGATAGCATCTATCGAGCATGGGTCACTATATGCCATATAGGTTGGTTATCCTCTTAACTAAGATATGTGGAGACACTGGTATGGCATATAGGTGAGATATATGGGTACATCATCATTTAACATAACCAACTTTAGAGCATTCTGCTGTCGAGAATATTTCTGATGGGATATAGGTATAAGTATCCCTTAGACCTGAGATCACCTCAGTGACTTGTAAGCAACTCACTGTGCTTTGGTACTAGACTAATTAAATTTTTAATTCAGTAATGGAAGGCTTCTGGGCATAGTCAAGTACTTATGAAGTCAGAGTGTGATCAAGATGAAATTGACCACTCCAAGAGTTGAAGAAGAATATATCACTATATTTCAATATAGCAAAATCTTGGTCAGGATAATCCATCAAATGGATTTGATATTTTAAAATACAATGTAGACAATCTGATCAAAGTTGACAGTTGAACTCTGAGATGTCCTATGAGCATTATGGTCAAGGGAATGAATTATATAGAAACTATATCCGCATGGGTTCAAAGAATGGTGTTCTACACCTTCAACCTATCCGACCGTCAGATATCATTGCTAGATGGTCATTTTGATTGATACAGAAATTTATTTCTATGCTATTGGCTTAGGTTCGAATCTATGAGGTCACACACATTAGAGCTTACGATCTGATCGGATGGTTGATCAACGTTTAAGAATCGTTCTAAGGTTAAACAATCAATACGATTGGTGTTTAACCTAGTGCAAGTATTGCAGAAAAATCGATTAGCAATTGGATTATAAATTGGCTTAATTTGATTAAGCCAATAGGCTGAGATTAAGTCTAATTAAATATAATTTAATTATATTTGGTTTGGACTTGATTGGATCAAGTCCAATTAGTTTATTGGATAAGCCAAGTGCAAGGAAGAACTAGTCCTAGTCTAACTAGGACCCGGATTAACCCAATTTTTTAATTTGATTAAAAAGTAAATTAGAATTAAATTTAATTTAATATAATTTAATTAAGTCCTTAAATGGATTAGGGTCTTATTTAATTGAGTTGGTTTAATCTTGATTTTATTTGGTTAAAAGATCTTATTTGACCAAGTCAAAATAGGAGTCCTAGTCACACTAGGACTCCCTATCTCCTTGCGCCACCTTGGTCCCAACACCCTCCATACCTATTTTTTAGGTATTTTTCATGAAAAATTTCTTTTTTCTTGATTTTCATGCCCTCTCTCTCCGTCCAAGTCATATTTGGAAGTTAGGTGGAAGACCAAGTCAAAGGAGGAATTGGTTTTGCTTAGAATTCTACGAGATAAAATCCTTGTTGACCAAAACATCTTTCCTTGAGTGTCGCCTCCTCTTTTAATTAATTCTTCTCTTATTCCATAAAAATAATCTTTCTTTTTGTGCACCCTCCCTTGCTAGTCCACGCCAAGAAATTATGGAGGAGGCGCTTAAGAGTTGGGTGCTTCAACAACTTCCCATGTTTGGATATTCCTAGTCTAGAAATTTGACCTAACTTGGACTCTTTTTTTTCTATTTATTGGATGAATTTTATTTTGATTTTTTTATGAAATACAGAGCTTTAGGAGAGGTTTGGGGTGTGCAAAAATCAGAGGATGAGGATTCTTGGGTGTGGGTGTTCCATAGGCACCAAACTAGGTGTCTAGGTGAGAGAAAAGAGAAGAAGAAGAGGGTCTTCTTTTAGGGCTGTTTTATTTTCAATCTCCGCTCCTTTCTTTTGAATTTTATTTTAAGAGAGTCTCAGATTAGCTCTCATCTTTCTTCTCATATTTTGAAGAGTCCAAATTTTGAAGAACGAAGCATTGGATCGATCGTCGAAGAAGGATTAGCATAGTACAGCATGCTATGCTGATTTCCTTCATCAGACTTTAGATCAGAGATCGTAGCCTCGTGTGAACGACTCTTAGAGATCGGACGCATGTGTGGCTCATGACTTCATCCTCAAGTCTGGATCAGCAAGTTAGAATGTCTAAACTTGCTCAGGTAATAGATCTGATCTATAAACTTCATACCTGCATTTGATGTAGTATAGATCTAGATTGATTTGATCAATCTTTTTTTTCTTATTTAATTTTAATTTTTGATTTAATATCATACCTTGATCATGTAATAGATCTACAATCGAGGTATTTACATGGTTATTTAAATAAATTTTTGATTTATTTAAGTCTTCTGCTGTAAGATCTTGAAAAAGTTTCAAGATCTATCTGTGAAATCCTAGATCTGATTCTTTCACCAAATCCTTCCATCTCGAAAAAATTCCTTTTCGTTAATCCTCTCAATCTCCACTTTCAACTTGCTACTCCTGATTGGCCAAACCATAGAAACAATAAGGTAGATTTGAGACATACCATAGAATCCTTGTACAGATTTCTGATTTCACCTTGTATGACTTCTTCTTTCCTTCCATGCACCATCAAGCTCTGAAATCTGGCTCCTTCCACACACCATTAGGCTCTGAAATCTGGCTCTGATACCATATTGCTGTCCACAACATCTCAGACATCATCTAGCTCTGATATCAAATTGTAGACCTATGATATCATTTGAACGTCAATCATCCTTAACATCATAAGCTCCGATACCATGTTGTGGAAGCCCCTGATCTTTAGCACGGACCTAAAGGAACCTATGACGTTCTCTATGAATAGCAAACCTCCGATCCTCTATCTGAATCTGTGATGGGGCGCCTCCCTCCTTGGGCTTGAGGGAGATGCCCCCTTCTCTAGGACTTCTTCAAGAACCCTAGGGCAGCAACTCTAGAGAGAAGAGAAGAAGAGAGTTGAGGGAGAAAATATCTGTATTGATTCCAATCTTGAAAATCCTAATACAACCTATGTATTTATATATAGTCATTAGGCCCGACCAAAAATTATCCTGGCTAATCCAATACATGAAAGCACTCACCGAGCCCATATACACCCATGTCTCCTATGCTCTCATCCTCTGGATCTAGATCCAACCCATACATGAGTTAGCCCTCTTAAGATCTCTCAAACCAGGCCTTAAAACCCCTAGGATCAATCCAGACCCTAGTCCAAAATAGATCCTCACGTAACTCTACCCACGCACTGAGCTGGCTCAGTCTCAGCACTGAGCCGACTAAGTTTCACTGGATCGACTCAGTCTGAAATTGAGCAGGTCCAGTTCTGTGCCATGCTAGCAGTTTCGAATGCGTAGCTTTCTGTTTTGCCTATGCACTGAGACTTAGCCAGCCCAGTTTTAGACTGATCCAGCTAACCTATAGAAAATCTTCTTTCTACAGTCTTGATTTTTCAACTTTGGTTTCTTGCTTCATCTTGAATCCTAGGTCTCTGAAGCACCAACCAAGCTCCTAAAATTTTTGGAGCCAACACCCCAACTCCTCCCATGGTCTCCCAAAGCTTGGGAGTACCATAAATCCTCATAAAGACTTTGAGTCATTAATCATAAAACGTAGGTTATTGGGTTAGTTGAATTAGGTCCATAAATTGGGTTAGACCTAAGGTTAGTTAAAGAGTGGACTAAATTAGAGTAATTGATCAAATCTAATTAAATATTAATTTAGATTAGGTCAAGGACTCTATTGACTCAATTACAATAGTTGTAGTTGGTCAAGTCCATGCCTTTAATGAGGATCAAATAGACTTGATTCATGGATACGCGATTGAACCCAAAATTACTAGGTTGGTCAAATTAAAACTAATAAACCAGATGGTGTCTAAGGTAAGTTTGGCAGTTTGATCAGTGATTTTTAATTGAAAGCTATTCGCACTGATTCAGTCTTTCACGAGTTAATGGCATATCCCTTCCACTGATTTTACTTATCTGACCGTCCTGGTGAGTTAGATTTTAATTAGATCACTTGATGATTCGAGCTCATCCATGTCAATTAGGTAAATCAGTCTGACTGATTTAGGTGCTCCTAATGCCAGCTTAGATTAGATCCTTTTTTATCTGACTTAATGAAGTCATAGGGAGGATCAAAATTGACTCACTTTTCTTAAACATGTTAACTAAATCCTCTAAAATTATTAGATCTTTAAAAATGAAATAGTTATATAGATAACTAAATCATAGCCTCCCATTAAGTTGAGTGATAATAGGTTCATTAATTTGATAATCACTGGAGGCCCAAAGGCCTGGTGCTTATTGACTAATAAAATTATTATTCATAAAATGATGATTTGATTAAATCTTTTTGTTGATGGTTAGGTTGGCCGATCAAAGTCGGGCCTGATCATTTATTGGTTAGATAAGACCAAATGTGCTCGTGTTAATGGTTGGATCTAATCAAACTTTTTCAGTGGAGGCCAAAGCCTACTGATTGGATCTTCGGGGCAAAATTGATATTACTAAAAATTATTTAGAGAAGAAATTGATTTTGAACTTATCCATAGATGCAAGTGGGTTGACCAACCAAAGTTAGGCTCATGTGTAGTCTATGTGGATTCTAGTATCCACTAAAGAATTAAAGTAATTCCTTGAATTGAAGGTAGAGGCTACCAATTCATATAAAATAATGGAAGAATTTTTAGACTAAAGTTTAAGTTTTTAGGATAATTGATTCATATACTAATTAGATTTGGTTTTTCTTGTTATGCAGAAATGGTCACTAACCTATCACTCCAGTCATTGTTAGACAATGATAAATTAATGGGACCCAACTACGATAGCTGATATCGTAAGTTGAAAATCATCCTGGAGCATGAGCAGATCCTTTATGTTGTAATGGATCCTGCACTTGAGAAGCCAGCCCCAAACGCTAGGGGAGCAGTTCGAGACACTTATCAAAAGTGGTTCAATGATCACACCATCATTCGATGTATAATGCTGACGGTAATGAACGACGAGTTCAGCCATAGGTTTGAAAATGTCCAGCCACAGGAGATGCTTCAAATGTTGAACGACTCCTTTGGCACTCCTGATGACATTGCAAGGCATAAAACAAGTTGTGCCATTTTCAACACTTGGATGAGGGACAGGGCCTAACGATGTTGAAAGGCACAAAATAAGTTATGCTGTTTTCAACGCTCGGATGAGGGATAGGGCCTCAGTCATCGATCATGTATTGTACATGATCGAGATGATTAAGCACCTTAGCAAGCTTGGCTTTCCTCTGCACGAGCAGCTCGATAAAGATGCGATCCTTAATTTCACTTGCCCAAATCCTTATCTTCTCTTTCCTTAACTCATTATAGAATGATCAAAGCCTGGCAGTCAACTACCACAGATTGTTGGGGTTTCTGCGAAACTTTGAGAAGGATCACCAACTCCACAAGAAGATGGTGAATGTAGTGGGAGAGTCTTCTTCTGGTCATCGACTCTTTAAGAAAGAAAAGAAGAACAAGAAGAAGAAGAATAAGAAGATGCAGCCAAACACCAGGATGACTACACAGAATTGGACCAAGAAGTGCAAGCCCGACTAGAGCCAGGCAGAGTGCTTCTTCTGCAAGAAGCAGGGGCACTGAAAGAGGAACTATCCTCTGTACATTGCCTCCTTGGATCCTAACAGGCCGAGGAAGAAGCAAGTGGTTGCTGGGCAAGGTAATTATATGATAACACCTTACAATTTTTTGTTATTTGATTCTACTGCCTGGATATTGAATATTGAAAACCCTTATCATATTTGTAATTCTATGTAGGGCTTACAGGTCAGTAGGAGATTTGATCAAGGCGAGAGATTTCTGAACGTTGGAGATGGAAGACAAGTTTCAATTCTAGCTTTAGAAATCATGAACCTTATAATTAATTTAAATAAAGTTATTCTTAATGAATGTCATTATTATCCAACTTTCTTATTGAATATCATTTCTATAGGCTTTTTGGCCATGAATGGTTTTAAAATATCAATAAAAAAAATTTTGTAATGTCATTTTGAATGGTGTTACAATTTTGATTGGATAATTAAATAATAAAATTTATTTACTTTCTATGCCTATTAACGTGGTTCAATCCTCCGATAAATGCCCTAGAATTAGTGGTGTCTAATATCTACCTTTGGCACTGTAGGCTAGGTTATATTAGCAAGAATAGAATTAATAGGTTAGCTTAAGAAGAAATTTTTGAGGTTAGTGATTATGAATCACTTCCGATCTGTGAGTTCTATCTTCTTGGTAAGATGATCAAGTCACCTTTTACTAAAAAAGATGAATGAGCCACTAAACTCCTGAGTCTAGTATATTCAGATGTATGTAGACCCATGAGCTCAAGTGCTAGAGGTGGATATTTTTACTTCATAACCTTCATAGATGATCTATCGAGATATGAGTACGTCTATTTAATGAAGCATAAGTCGAAGTCGTTTGAAATATTCAAACTATTTCAAAATGAGGTAGAAAAGTAAACTGGGAAGAGTATTAAAATTCTTCGATCTAACCAAGAGGGTGAGTACCTTTTCAATGAGTTTCTGATATATCTTAGAGAGAACAATATTCTCTCCCAATGGACCCCTCCTGGAACATCACAATATAATGGTGTGTTTGAAAGGAGAAATCGGATTCTGTTGGATATGGCTCGATCCATGATGGGGTTTGCTGGTTTGTCGATCTTCCTATGGAGATATGCGCTCGAGTCAGCTTGTTACATTCTAAATAGGGTTCTGAGTAAATCTGTTAATAAAACACCATATGAGATATGGACAAGGCATAAGCCAATGCTTTCACACCTTAGGGTTTAGGGGTGTCCGACTTATGTCAAACATTTAATGACAGACAAGCTTGGACCTAGGTCTGATAAGTGTAGTTTTATAGGTTACCCAAAAGAAATTAAAGGGTACTACTTCTACCTTGCTGATGAGCAAAAAATGTTTGTCAGCCTTAAGACAGTCTTTTTAGAAAAAGAGTTTCTTGGTGAAGGAACTAATGCCTCTAAGATCGAACTCGATGAAGTACGATAGGTGGAAGAACAGACATAAGTTATTGAAACCAGAGCTGGATCTGATTAGATCAAACCCAGAACCCATTGTAGATGCATCCTTAAGGCGATCTGGTAGAATACCACGTCAATCGGACAGATACTATGATTTTCTGATCCGAGATGGAAATCCTGTCGAATTCAATGAGAACGATCAGGATCCAATCACCTATATGGATGCAATACAGAAATTCGACTCTGAGAAATGGCTTGAGACCATAAAATCCAAAATGAAATCCATGAAGATCAACGATGTATAGACATTGGTTGACCTATCCGAAGGGATAAAATCCATAGGGTGTAAATGGGTCTTCAAAAGAAAAAGAAGCACACAGACGGAAAGATGGAGATCTATAAAGTCCATCTGATTGCCAAGGGATATCATCAATGTTATAGTATTGACTATGTTGAGATATTCTCTCCTATGGCAATACTCAAATTCATTCGGATTATGCTTGCCACTGCTGTCCATTTGGACTATGAGATCTAGTAGATGAATGTGAAAATGGCTTTCCTAAATAGAGAGCTGGATAAAGAGGTATATATGATACAGCCTAAAGGATTTACATCCATAGATGAGTCTAAGGTGTGTAAGCTTCAAATGTCTATTTATGAACTTAAGCAAATATTTCGAAGCCGAAACATACGATTTGATAGAACAATCAAAACATATAGCTTCATTAAGAATGAAGAGGAGTCCTGCATATACAAGTGGGCTAATGATTCAGCAAGAATATTTCTAGTATTGTATGTGGATGACATTCTCTTAATCGAAAATAATGTTCCTGCATTGCAAGAAATAAAGATCTGACTGTCATCATAGTTCTCCATGAAAGATCTGGGAGAAGCTTCTTACATCCTAGGGATGAAGATCTATAGAGATAGATCTAAAAGGTTGCTTGGATTATTTCAGTCTACATATATTGATATTATGCTGAAATAGTTCAGCATGGAGAATTTCAAGAAAGGCTATCTACCGATAGGCCATAAATTTTTTTTTTCAAAGAGGAATTGTCTAACAATACCTCTAGAAAGAGAGCACATGAGTAGAATACCATATGCTTCGACAGTGGATTTTATCATGTACGCCATGACATGTATATGATCAGATGTGGCATACTCACTAAGGATAGTGAGTAGATATCAATCTAATCTAGGAAAGAATTAGTAGAAGGTTGTTAAAATCATCCTAAAGTATTTAAGAAATACTAAGGATCAGTGGCTTGTATATGGTGAATCGGACTTGAAACTGATGGGGTTCATAGACTCCAACTTTCAGTCTAACCATGATGATAGCAAGAATGTGTCGGGATATATATTCATCCTTAATGGTGGGACCGTTTGTTGGAAGAGTTCTAAGCAGCATACTATGGTCGATTTAGTTTGTGAGGCAGAGTATGTCCCTGTATCAGATGCTACCAAAGAAGTGATGTCACTGAGAAAATTCATCATCGAGCTTGAAGTAGCACCCTCCTTTGATGGTCCAATTTTGCTCTATTGCGATTGCTCTAGAGCCATTGCTTAGGCGAAGAAACCTAAGGCACACCAGCGGACAAAGCATATTCTATGCTGCTTCCATCTTATTTGAGAAATTATGGATCGAGGTGATGTCGACCTTCAGAAGATCGATGAGAAGGTAAACATGGCCGATCCATTCACTAAAGCTGTTGCGGTTAAGGAGTTCAACAACTTTAAATCGAAGATAGGTATTAGATACTGCATTGATTGGCTTTAGTCCAAGTGGAAGATTGTTAGAAATATATCCCAAAGTGTATCATCAGTCTATTGATGGTTGTGCTACTTGTTGTGTTGTGATGAAGTCCTTAGGACTATCTAGATTTGACAAAGAAGGATTTATCATTTAGTCCTTAAATTATTTACGATCAAAAGATACATTATTATTTAGGACGACAATATTTATCGAGTATAGATCGTTGTATGCCATATAGCTTGGATGTCCTCGTAACCAAGGAGTGTTGAGATACTAGCATGGCATGCAAGTGAGATGTATGGGTACATCTGCATTGAACATGACCAACTCCGAAGCTTTTCTTCTATCAAGATTAGCCCCGAAGAATATGGGTATAAGTATCCCTTAGACCTGAGACCACCATGGTGACTTATAAGCAACTCACTGTACTTAGGTACCGGACTACCTAAATTTTTAATTCAGTAACAGAAGGCTACTAGGTGCAGTCAAGTACTTGACTTGTCAGTGTATGAGTCAAGATGGGATTGATCCCTCCAAGTGTTGGAGCAAGTGCATCGCTGTATTTTAACTTAGCAAATCCTCGATCGAAATAGTCCATATGATGGATGCTAAATTTTAAAATATAATATGGATGAATTTTATGATTGACAGTAAATCCTAGATCATCCTTTTGAGCATCATGATCAAGGGATGAATTATACGGTAACCATATTCCACAAGTTCGTCATTGTTGCGTTACGACTTTTCGACCTATCTGGATGTCGGATACCATTGCTAGATGGTCACATCAATTAGTATAAAAAATTAGTTTCTATGCTACCGACTTAGGATTCGAACCTATGGGGTCTCACACATAAGGAGTTCCTATCCGATCTGATGGCTGATCATGAGTCTTGATGACCTAGGACACTGTGGTCAAGAGTCTCACTAGATTGGGACTCTGTGACCAAGAGTTTCACTGGACTGAGACTCTGAGTCCTACTCATTTAAAACTCTCTGATCAGGAGTTCCACTAGTCTGAGACTCTAAGATTGTGAGTTTTATTTATTTGGAATACTGGATTCAAGAGTCCCACTATATTGGGACTCTTTAGAAGTTTCATATTTATGGGACTCTATTATCCGGTAATCCATTCGATTTGGACTCAGATATTTTTGGAGGATTACTTAGCAATTCAATTATTGATTAGCTCAATTTGATTGAGCAATAAGGATTCAATCAAGTTTGATTGAATTTGATTCAATTGGGTTTAACTGGATCAGGTCATGAGATGACCTAATTACTATGGAAGTTTTGACTCTGATTTGATCAGAACCTGAATCTAATTAATTTTTAATTTGATTAAAATTTTATTGGATTAAGCTAAGCCTAGTTTGGTTGGATTTAATCTGATCTAATTGGATCTAGATTAATTGGTTTGGTTGAAACCAATTAGGACCAAGTTAAATGAAGTTTGAATTCAAACTCTCCCATGCACCCACTATTTTTGACTTTTTCACTCTTGTTCCATATCCAAAATTTTTGTACGTAACTTTTCTCTCACCTAGAAGGTTTCTGCACCCTTTTTTTTATTTGCTTTTGACCTGGTCCAAGGGTTGGACTAGTTCAAATTAAGTTGAGTTTTGAATTCAACTCAGTTTGTTAGAGATTGGACCCAATCCAACCTTATTTACTTCCCATGCCCTCCCTTTTGTTTATCGAATATTTTTGGAGAAATAAAAATATGTACACACAGAAGGAGAGTCCTTCTACTTGTTAAACATATGGGAGGAGGTGTTGGATAAAGATAAGAGGCTCATTTGATTTTTGAAATCAAGTGAGTGGTTAAAACCTTCCAACCACTCGACCTTTATCTTTTTCCATATGCTTTTCCTATGGTATTCATGTCAATAAATTATGAGAATTTTTTTGTGTGTATAAGAAGGGGTTAGCATTATGTGATAAAAATTTTAGATTGATTGGGTATTAGTTTTAGGCAAAAAAATATCTTGGAGTGAAGGTGAGCAGGGTCCTGCAGCACTTTACTTTTCCCTCATGCCTCTCTTCTCTTCTAATTTTTACCTCTAAGGATATCTAATTTTTAAATATGATCTAAATGGGTTTATAATTTGAAAGTCGTCTTTTCACAAAAACTTATTTCATAAAAAAATTTCACACAGAGAGGGCGTGATAGGATTTTTAGTATGTCAGAATTTTTGGATCGAGTGAAACCCCAATTTTGAAAATTTAGGTTCGGGTGGAGAGATCGAGTGCTGTAAGCATCGAATTTCCATCAAATTTGAAACACCTCTTCATCATCCTCTAATATTTACGTTCTAATTTTTTAGAATATTTAATAAATTAGAAAATACATGATTGATCGAATCGATCGTGATCAGTCGTCGAAGGCTCCGACGAGGAGCTAGCACTCTGGTGGAGCTGGTCGGGATCAGAAGCTTTGTATGGACCATCCATAGAGGCTGGACAAGTGTGTGGCTACAACATAACACCATAGCTTATTTTGATGAATTTAGATCATGGAGATCAGCAACTCGCGAAAAGGTATCGAGTTCTGAACTCATATCAGTTAGCAGATTCGATTTGCTGATCGAATGCATTTTATTTTTCTATCACACATTATCATATTTAGATCCTGAGTAGGATTTATTTGATATGATCAATGCATGCATAGTATTAATTTTAGATTAATATTTGCTTCTACTACTATTTTATTCGAAAAGGTTTCGAAATTGCATGCTTAAATCCTGCGTGATTTTCTTCAAACTCATCAAACCCAACATCCGTCATATGAATAAATCATTTGATTCGAGTTTGATATGAAATCCTAATAGAAACTCTTTCTATCATCTTTATATTGCCATGGCCATGGACTTATGAACTCGTTCTCATGATCATCATTGGACTACTCTTCATCTACCGAGGTAGATAGATTCTTTATTAGTGTAATCAATTTCTACAATGAATATGCTATAGCCAATATATATATCAAGATTTCGAATGGCTCGGAGATCAAGTTATGGTGTCGTCAAACTATAACACCCTCATGGTGAACTATCAATGCATCTCAGATTAAAAAACTAGACACACCACTACAGTATCGAGCCAGTCACCGATGAGAAGGTAGACTTCCTTATGACTGCTCAAGGTAGTCATGCTTAGTGCCCTTATTTTCTAACAAATACCTATACTCTCGCTCCGATGTCTCCACATCATAGACTTAAGACTAATCTAATCTAAGAAATGATCGTACACCAACCTTCTAGATCGATCACCATCCTTGTGATGATCTTATGGTCGGGATAGTTTATGAGTTAATCATGAAAATTCATATCTTAAATTTTTAACTCTTGAAAATATGAATTATTATTATCATTAACTGAAAAAATATATCACAGACACTATGTACATAATATGATAGAATAAAATATTTTTTTTTATTAATTTATAGTTAAAATTATAAAATTATTCTTAGAAGTGTATTATAAGTATTGGCCAATCTGGCTTATAGGGCATACATCTAACATTTAGATGCTATTGAAAAGATTATTGCTATGAGTCCAGTGGAGATTATTGAAGCGCGATCAACAATGATGCACAAATGCATTCTTAGGTTGCTTTTAGACAAGGATGTTCCTAAACAAGATTTCATATGATTTTATCTACATTTACTTTCATATATAATTAAATTTAGCTTTTCTAAACAACAATAATAGACACTATGTTATGGGGAGATGTTGCTGAAAGTCTTCAAAGAGATGTGGCAATTGATTTCAGTCCACCACAAATCTTTATTATCACATCCACATTAGTTAAGCAATATATGGGTAAATCAAATATTTCCCTTGTGATTGTCAAGAGCAATATAAATGACAATATAAAACAACTCTAACTCTACAAATATGTAGGAAAAATAGCATTATCTTCAACCTACACATCAAGACCTTATCTCAATTTGCAAGTACCTCAAACATTGGAACTTTTTCAGAGGTATGCTGTTAGACATAAATACAAAATATCAGCACATTTTGCTATTCCTATTCATCCTTTTGTTTACTTAAAAATAAACCAATGATAGATATATAATCCAACCAAGTCAAGTGTAATAGCTTTAGACAGACAAAATAAGCAAGCTGCCATACAAAGATCAGATGTTCTTGAACAAATGAACTATTAGTCAAATTTTTGAAATAGATTTGGAAAAGATTCTGATACAAAGATCTGCACAGACATTGTTGTAATAAAAAATATAAATAACACTCCAAGTTGGTATTGTATGGCATGTGAAAGGTGCAAAAAAGTCAATAAGGTCAATAGCTATTTTTGGTGTGCTGCATGTAATAAAATCTCTGAATTTTCAACTGCAAGGTGAGATATTCAATAATCTCATAATATATCATTTATGTACAATGTTTATGGACTCTCCGTGCTCATAGAGTCTATAATAATCTATAGATACAAAGTATATATTGATGTCGAAGATGAAACTGGATCTGCTGTTTTTGTGATATTTAATAAAGAAATGAAAAAATTAGTTTAAATATCAGCTATGGAGCTTCTGAATGTACAAAATATTGATGCTAAAGAGATTCCTCCTATCATCAACAAACTATATAGCAGGATATATATTTTCCAGATTAAGGTCACGGCCTATAATGTAATTTGAGTTTTTGACAATTACACAGTGATCAAGACATTCGTTCCAAATGCAAAATTAGAAGAAGAATTCACAAAAAATAAATAAGTATAGATCAGATATATATTGGATGATTTAATCACTATATTATTTAATAAATTCATTCTTTAACCATATGCTACCATTGCAGGCTACTAGCATTGCCAAAGTATGTAGCACTTCTGCATCAATTGCACTACCACCTATAGATTCCAAGGTATCTATTAAATAACTATGTTATTTAGTCCATATTCATATTTCTGTTACTGTTATAGAAACTAGCCTTAAACTATGATTCACTACTATTTCAGATTATTACTATACAAAAAAATGGGTGAAATATCAACATCAACTACATTATCAATCTCAAATATTCAGGTCCATACTAAAGCACTTCACTATTGACTCATTAAATTAATCATATGTGTCTTTCATTTTATACTAATTACATTGTCACTTATGTAGGAACTAAAAAAAGAAAAGAAATAGCAGTGACACTAATGACCTTCCAAAGATCAAATGCAAAGTAACTAAAAAGAATATTGCACTGCAGTTTGAAGACAAAATTGATGTAATGACAAAAAAAATATAAATTATTTGAATATTTATAAATAAATAATTACTAACAAATCATAACAAAACAATGATGATATGGACGAGCATGAGAAGGATGATTTTAAAGAAGAGATTGATCTTGAAAAAATAAGTAACGAAATCACCCATGAATGCCAACCATCAACCACATTCAAACAATCAAGAAAGAATGCAATCATCTATTTTGATGAAGATTGAATGATTTGAAACAAAATATTATATGCTAAGAAAATAAGATTATGCTCCATAGTTCACTATAGCTACTACGTATACTGTAAACATCCTAAATTGTTAATTTCAAAATAATTTTTTTGTTATAGTTTGTTTTGATCTAAACTGTTACTTTGAATATTTTCTTTATTTTCCTGTTTGCTCCAATTATAATGATCAACATGTTATTGACATTGGACTTAGAGTTGACATATTGTTAGATTATTTGAGAATACCAAGTAAGATTTGGCAGGTCATAAAGTCAATTATTTTTATTAATTATAATTACTCTATTATTGTGGAGCTCTGTCATAATTATTGCCATTAGTCCCATTGAAATACTTGAAATATTGGAGGTCTCACTCACCAATGTAGAATGTGATTATAGGAATTTTGCTACTTACCTCTAGTAGCGCCAAGAATTCAAACCCGGCTTGTGATTACTTGTTTACAATCGAGATCATGAACAAAAATCAATCAATATCCATAGCCTAAATTTTTTCTTATAATTTTTTTGAAGAATTGAATGGTTGAGAGTCTATCTTCTTTACGAAAGAGTGGAGAGTTATTTTATATATTAACGTGAAAAGTTATGAAAAGCCACAACGTAAAATAACTATTAGTACTGGCAGTTTTTCTCATATTCTATTTTTTGATGGACTGGATCATCCATTATGGGCGGATCCAGATCCATAACCCAATGGTAATGAAATATAATGAAATTGATGTGATCTTATGAGATAAAGTTGCTAATAAATAGATATAATACATTTTTGTCCAAGCTGCTATGGGATTCTTTGTACTTCTTACTCTTTTCAAATAACCCAAATCAATTCATGCTATTCATCTATCCATACCATGGCAAATTCTCTTATCCATGTTTTTTCAAATTATTAATTTTATAGTCTAATCAACATATATATATATATATATATATATATATATATATATATATATATATATATATATATATATATATATATATATATATTATTTTAATCTCAAAATTTTTTGTATTTATATTTATAAAATTAATAGGTCGGGCAACGCTCAGGCATTATGCTAGTTTCATTAGAAATATATTGTGATACCAATTGGCTCCACGTAATTATGGCATTAATAATAGTTCAGTAATAATGTCATAGGACTCAGCATAAACATCATTACCTCGTTTGCCTTAAATCCAAATTAGATACTTTCCATTCGATCTGGTCTCAGTGGAGATAGACGGTGATCCTTTTCTATTTCATACTTGAAAAGAGCCTGATTTCATAATTCCAGTGTATTTTCCAATTCAAATTGGATCGACTTGCTATAAAAGCAACTTTAATTGGCCAACGGCTGATTCAATCCCCCTGCAGCCACAAATGCGAAGAAATATTTATTATTTATTTATTTATTGATAAAAAAGAATTTGCAACTGTTATGGGTTGGCTGCTCACATGCTCTTCCCAGCAGACAGCAAGCAATGACAAATTTTATTTTAAATAACGTAATCTAACTGCATGAGACAATCACAGTCAGGAATCTTGATTGCATCTAAGCGGTTTAGGACGGTACGACACGCACGAATCGTTTCAACCCCCTGCCAAGCGCCAACCCGTGAACGCTGCGCAACCTGCTGCCTTACGATTCTACTTTTCTACTTTCTCGGAGTGCTCAACTCCCCACCGCTCGCTAAACTAAATGTTGGTACCGCGCTTCTCGGAGTGCTACAGCTCGATGTTTGACGGATATTTTTAACGATCCGTTTGATTGAGAATAATTTAATATAAAAAATAATTTTATATTAAATTATTATATTTAATATAAAAAATAAAAATGATGAATTTTATATTTAATTTTTTAAAAATAAAATAAATACATAAAGGCTTAATATTTAATAAATTTTTTAATAAAAAATTTAACAAGCCGTTCATTCTTTAGTTGGATCTGATTCTTTAATTACTGGTTTTAAAAATTTTTAATTTTATATATGTTTATATAGAATTTATATAAATTTATACTTATGGTATATAAATATTTATATTTATTTTTACATGCAGATATATTTTCTCAGTCCATAAAATAGTTATATTATTTTTGCATACTCTCACATCTATTTGTACATAATTATTCGTTACCGTATAGATATTAAAGGGTAAGTGCATGAAGTTGCAGGAATTGAAAATTAGAAAAATTTTGAAACTTATGGTAAGTGTTAATTTCTGGCTGATAAAAATTAAAAAATTATAGTTTGATCAATGGAGGAATCGGCTATCAATTTAGTATATTTTTTCTTTCATCCAAGAGTTCATCTACTTAAATGAATGATGGAGTAATATAACCATAAGGAGCTTCTCTATGTAATAAAGTATTAGTATTAGACTCATGCATGGCATGCATGTTAAGAGGAAAATGATATTTCATATTATTATTATTGAAAATTGCATGCTTCGAGAGTGAAGCGGTAGGCTTCTCACAGAAGGTGCTGAAGTGACCTGCAAAATAAAGTTTGAATTAGAGGATTTAACTCTGGCGAGAATCCTCTGATGCTCAAGTCAGCAGAGAATCCTCTGATGATTGAGAATGATCAAGCAATAATGGGTTCTCTGAGAAAAATTTTCTACTTACTTTGATCCTCGGGGTTTATGATATTTGTAGGAAAGTTCTATGTGATTATTACGCCATTCCATTAATTTTGGACTGCCAATGCCGTCGTAGTGAGATTTCTGGGCTTCTTTCAAATGAAAAAGTTGTTATCAGTATGATCCGAATGTCTTATCTATCGTCGATAGTTTAGGATGAGTGGAGAACAGTTTATTCGTGATTGGATTATAGCTGTGTTGTCGTTAATCTACAAGATGAGTCACCTATTCGAGGTGATTTATAAGTTATGAATATCATCTGAGGTATTCGTCAGAAAGAACAGGTCGGGTCCGCTACTGGGGATTGGACACCAGTTCAGAGGATATTTTGGTAATTTTGTTGACCCTTGGATATTCGTAGATGAAAACTGAACTAAGGTGTTTCTAAAGTAGATCAAGCAATCTGAGATATTTACATTACCATCGTAACACTACCTCCTAATGCTGAGTCTGAGAATCAGGCGAAAGAACTATTCCTGAATGACGTCTCAGATCGGATGATTCAGTTCCTTATTCATAGTTGCATTCTGATATTTAATTATCGATGATGTCATCCCTTAAGGGGTGAGGGTGGCTACAGTCAGAGAGTCCATCTATCGTCGATTTATTAGGAGAAGATAATTTTGAATGGGTGTCCATTCATCTTCCTCTTTTTAAATGTATGTAGAGGGTGAGCAAGAGGGAAAAGATATTTCTAAATATGAAATCTTCTATCTCACGCATTTCTTCTTCCAGAGTTATCTCGCCAGGATTTTAGGACTAGATGGATCCTCTGATTATAGAGATGCTAAAAAGGTTATTGGCTCAAAGACTGCAGGCTAAGATTTCGTCTGCCCAGCCTCAAGCTTCTAGGAGCTCTTCTACTGAAATCCCGAATGCCGCTCTCTTAATAACTTCTCTTCCTGTCTCGAATGATGTAGAAAGAGATGAGACCTTGTTAGTGAGTAACTCACAGAATTCGATAAGTGATGATAAGGTTGAGCTAGGGGATCCGATGGGAGAAGACATAGAGGTGGTGGCAGAATCGATGATGGAAACTTCCGAAGAGGTTGTCCCTATACCTCCCCGATGTGTGTCATCACGGAGATAGGGGCAGATCTCCCCAAAGAGATGGAAGAAATTATAGAGGCAGTCGGTTCCCTTAGTTTGGCTAGAGTGTTTAAGACTGTCAAATTGCAAAGGGCAGAAATTCCTGCTTCCAATGCCCTTCCAATAGAGGCTCAATGGAGATGGCACCATCAGCTTTGCTTTTTTTTCCTACTATGAACGACCTGGGAGTCATCGTTGATTTTTTGAGGAGGCAGCTCGCTACTGTGGATAGGTTGGCTTTGGGGGGAGAAGATATTCAACATCAAGTAGCGGGCGCCTTCAAATCTTTGGCTTCAATTAACCATTATTTGGCAAATTTTGTCGGGGCTGCTTTTGGATTTTCTTCTTTAGAACTTGTGAAGGCGAGAGGGGAGCTTGAGAAATTCAAATATTATTTTGAGCAGGAGAAGGCTGCCAATATCAATCTAATTAGAAAAATTGACTACTCTGAGAAAGCTCTTTCTGAAGCTCAGGAGGTAATCGATCAGTGGGATGATGAGTTAAACAGAGCTCGCTGTAGGATCGAGGTTCTTGAGAAGCAAAGATCCAAAGCTAATCAGGATTGTTGTCGAGCATACGACATTGTCAGATGTTTGAAAAAGACACTCATGGAGAGGGATGGATCTTCGTTAGAAACTCTTCTCCCTCAAGAGTCTAGCAGTCGGCCAAGTAAGAGGCTTAAATCTTCTAACAGGGATCACCGCGTAGGAGAGGCATCATGGAGGTCTCAAATTTCCTCATCCAGAGGAAGGCCCGCCACTCAGGAGCCTTTAGCTGAACTTCAGACAATGAGCAATTCACTCGAGTGGTTGAGGAAGGTCGGAACCGACTTCGCCATCAAGGCTTGCAAGATGGGCTTTTATGCAGGCTTTAATGAATGTAAGAAAATGGCCTTGCCTCATCTCCCTAAGGGTACTACTGAGTTTCTGTGTACAGATCGATCAGATGTCAACCTATAATCCGTAATTGGTATTTACCTTGGCGAGTTCACAAATGCATCTAACGTCGCTACTAGAAAGGATAAGATGGATCCAGATGTGTAGAAAAATATATTTGAAAGTAGAGAAAAAAATTTTTTAGGCAGATTATCGAGGAGTTTCTGATGGCATCTTTGTATATCTTCTTTTTTTTCATAAACCATGTTTGGTATGAAAGATCTATAAAAAGAATTTCTCTTTGTCGAGGTGAAATTGTCCCTTTCATTCCTTCTCTGAGCTGTCCAACTCATTTTCTAGCCTAGGTTGCGGATTTTGTCATTTTTGGCACATCCATCGAACGATTCGTGGGAAACTAAAAGAAATGGGATTGGAACCGCCAGTCGCATGGTGATTTCTGCAGCACGTTCTTGCACGTCACTTCATGAGTGGAGTGGAGCACATTTCTAGCTATCCGTATCGATTCATCGTATCAACAGCGAAAGCTGCGCCTAATCATTGATTGCAATGCACCCAGATTGCATCGATCCCCATTGTCTGCATTCAATGTTCTGAAAAGATGAATCATTCGAATACTTGTCGATTTGATTTGCATATAAAGTCCAGATGAAACAAAAAGTTAGGTTTTGTCATCTTCTTCTTGCTATAAGTTTTTTGTCCATTCACCTCTTTTCTATGAAAGATGGCTCGCTCCAGAGATTTTGAATTTGCTCCTTTGGCTTTCCGATCAGAGATGATGGAGAAGGATTTAACATCAATCCATAACTAGTTTAACTTTCCTTCAGAATTCTAGCTCGAAGTTCTAAAGCCAAAAGAATGAGTTTGTAGTCCCCTTCCTGGTCGAATTGGAGTGTACGAGTAGTGTTTTCGGGCTGGGCTGAGATTTCCACTTCATTCCTTTTTCATCACTTTTTTTCGTTATCTAGAAATTTCGTTCTATTCTGTGGTGCCGAACTCATGGCACCATATTTGTGGCTTCACTGTGGCATATCTTTTAGCGGGGGTAAAGCCAACTATTACGCTCTTCCATTATTATTTCATGATTAAGAGGCATCCTATTGCCCATAGTTGGTGGTACGTGACCCTCCGGGTTAGAAAAGGTGTTTCCCCCGCTGATCCGAGGAGCTTCTTCCATCGTTCATGGCTGTAAGACCTGGTTCCTATTTATTTCCCATACTTCGAGAGAAGACTGGGGTTTCATCGATTGGAGGGAGCCGCAAGAAAACTTGTTGAAAAATCCGCTGCTTGGTCCATGTTTGAAACAAGATCTAAATACCTTGCATGGTTTCGAGATCCCAGAATTGAGGGAGCTCCTCTCTGAACAGATCCTATTCAATGTTGGAATTAGCCAATTTAACTCAATGGGTATGTATTTGCTTTTCGTGTTGATAAATCCTTCAAACTTCAAATCCGATATCAATCGACTAATGCTTTGGATTTCAAGGAACGATCGAGATCCACTTAAGACCTTGGTTCCGATGGGTCATAAAAAAAAAAAGAATAGATATAGCTAGTGGGAGATCTGCTCGTGTTTGAATTGAATCTCTTCCGATACCGCAATCTTCTAAAGCCAAAGAGTCTGGTCTTCTTAGCCTCGAGGACTTTCAGATTGTGCAGGTTATGCGTGATTCAGAGCCTTTGATCCCCGAGGGTAATAATGAGGTCTCTATTGAATGTTTGTTCAACGAGGCCATTCTAAGTTTACTGGCTCCCGAAGTCTCTGACCTTTTCCCAGAGGAGGAGACATCCAAGGGAGCTGGAGTCAGTGAGACAACGGTGATTGGAACATTGCTTGCCGAGTCTGCCCAAGCTTTGAGAGCTCGATCAACTATCACTTCGAAGGCTCCACTAGATGAATCATGGGTTTTCGAGGATGCCGTCACTTCTGGAACCATGCCAACTGAGGTCAACTATAAGGGTTCATCTATAGATGACTATAAGTTGGCATGCGAGGCATTCTCAAATTTTTTTTTTTTTGCTGATGCGTCCAAACTACTGCTTGAACCTCTAAAGATGAGGAGGCGGAAAGCTTTGGATTGTTTTGTTCGAGTAAATCGATGGCATCGACTATGTTCTTCTATTTTCATTTCTTCATTTTAAGGCTTATTTCTTATGAACTTCGTGAAACACTTCGACAGCTTGCCCACTATCTAAATGGGTTCATAGAGAACACCATTGATTTTTTGGATAGGGTAGTGAAGTTTGAAATTGAAACCACGATACTCAAAAAGGCTAAAGATAAACTGTCGAAAGCGGTTGGGGAAACTTCAGATAGAGTTGAAGCTGCCAAAAAAAAGATTCAGGATGCCGAGGCAGTGTTGAAGAAGTTTGTAGAAGAGAATGTCTGGCTACTTGGCATCAACAAGGTTTTGAAGGCCGAGGTTAAGGAGTTGAGAGCTCGAGTTGCTAAAGCCAAAGCATTCGAAGCGGAAGCTCTACTCTTGGCAAAAATGGTAGAGGAGAAAGCCTCGAAGGCTGTTGATGATTTTCAAGCATCAGAAGAATTTAGAGAGGCAAAAGCCACATTTGTATTGGATGCTTATGATGAAGAAAAGTGCATCACTCATGAGGAGATAGCCTCGAAGTATCCAGAATTGGATCTAAGCTTCTTGGATGTGCCCTCGGCAGACGATATGCCTTGAATTTTTTGTTCATTTTAGCTCATTAGAAATCTCTATAAAAGAAATGATATAAATAAAATTTTTCTTTTTGTTTTCCATAGTTTTCTCCTCTCGCTCCGTTCTTTTCATTTTGCTTTGATTTGAAGAATTGCTTCCTCGGCTCAAGGTATTTTATGCTTTATATTTTTGATTCAAATATTCATGAGCTGATCTTCTCGCTTTTCGTGCATGCATTTGACAGAGTGTACTCATTCTTCTTGCATGCCATTGAATGCGTGCACTTTCAGAAGCATCGTAATCATAAGTTTTGCTTGAAATCTGATGCTTAGTCATGGAGCGGCAAAGATGTCCAACTCCCGACTTGCACATGGCGTGATTTGATGTTTGTAATTATGATAAACTCGTCTATTTATAGCGGCATCTTGCTTGCCGATTTTTTCATTTATGGTGTTCTGCATCGCCTTGCGAAATGTCTCTAAGTTGGTTTCGTCTCCTAAAGAAGGATGAAAATTATTTTCTTTTTGATAGCAACATCCATCCGATTGAAGGGGTGGATGAGTGTTGGTTGACTTTGGTCAATTCGGAGGTGCCAATGATGGATGCTTCGTTGTCAGGATGATTCCATTCTCAATTTTGAGACCTTTGTCATCCTGCTTCACCTGTAGTGGATGGTTTTTCACTCGGCCTTGAGAGCTTTGTCATGATTTTCTTGCCATCAGAGGACAAGATTTCATGACTTTCTCAAAGGGACAGGAGGTTGTGCCATTTTTATAGGAGAGTAGGAAGAAGTTAAGCCATCACCGGGGACATCTGAAGTTTGCATCTTATACCTCGAAGGCTCCCTCAGCCATTGTGTCCTTAGTAACTATGGTCCTTAGGACATCAATGGAGTACTTTGATGCATTTCAGGAGTGCTTTCTCTACATTATCTATCATGCATCTACATTCGATGGAGGAATTCTTTGTTCTGAAGTTGTGCAGAGTTGGTCTTCAAGCGAACACTGCCTTAACTTCAATGGGATTTTCATCGTTGCTTTTGTCTTGTGGCTCTACTGGTGGCACTTGAGCTGGTGCCACCTCCACAACGAGGAGCATGTATATGAGCGGATGGAGGACCTTCTGATTTCAAGTTATGAAGAGTTCGACTCCACGCAAATCTGATTTCGACCTCGATAAAATTTTCATCACCTCGGATCTCGCTCCCCCTCGACCTAGGTATTCTTTATAGGATCCTAAAGCCTTGAGGCTACAGAGAGACAAATTTTATATATTAATGACTTCAGCTCCTTCGGGCTTTCCAATCGTGTTTCTTTATGTTAGATGGAGTCTTGACTTCGTAATTTCAACTGTAGCTTTATCGTAGAATGTTTACTATTATTTTTTGTAAAAGCAATAGGATTATTACTCTTGTAAAAATTTTACTTACATGAAATAAAATACTTTTTGTCTCCATTCCATCGTATTCTATTATGATTTAGTGCTCCTCTTATGTTATCCCAATCAAAGGGATTTTCACTAGAGCTATTCTGCTCTGAGGAACTTAATGTAAGTTATCCCGATCAAAGAGAATTTTACTGGAGTGGTTTTAATTTGAGAAACTCGCTATAAGTTATCCCGATCAAAAGGATTTTCACTGGAGTGGTTTCGATCTGAGGAACTCACTGTAAGTTATCCCGATTAAAAAAAATTTTATTAGAGCGGTTCTAATCTGAGAAACTTGCTGTAAGTTATTCCGATCAAAGAGATTTTTACTGGAATGGTTCCAATCTAAGAAACTCGTTATTAATTATTCATGAATTATCCTGAACGAAGGGATTTTTGACTGAAGCAATTTTGATTTAAGAAAATCATCATGAATTATCCCGAATGAAGGGATTTCTTTTTAGTTGAAGTAGTTTCGATCTGAGAAACTCGCTATAAATTATCTCGATTAAAAAAATTTCTAGTTGAAGTGATCCGATCTGAGAAACTCACTGTAAATTATCTTAATCAAAAAAATTTCTAGTTGAAGCGGTTTCGATCTGAGGAACTCATTGTAAATTATTCCGAATGAAGAAAATTTTTAGTTGAAGTAATTTCGATCTGAAAAACTCGCTGTAACTTATTTCGATCAAAAAAATTTTTTAGTTGAAGTGATTTCGATCTGAGAAACTCAATGTAAATTATTTTGAATGAAAAAAATTTTTAGTTGAAGTGGTTCCGATATGAGGAACTCACTATAAATTATTTCAATCAAAAAAAAATTTTAGTTAAAGTGATTTTGATTTCTCGTTGAAGTGGTTCTGATCTAAGAAATTCGCTGTAAATTATCTCGAATAAAGATATTTTTATTTAAAGCGATTTCGATCTGAGAAACTCGCTGTAAATTATTCCGAACAAAGAAATTTCTAGTTGAAGCGGTTCTAATATGAAAAACTCACTGTAAATTATCCCAATCAAAGAAACTTTTTAGTTGACTTCATTTTCCGTCTGTTGGCTGTGCATACACCTATTAACAAAAGCAAGAGAGTAAACTTGAAAATTCATTCATTCATTTATTTCATTGATAATACATACAAAGATTGACCGAATTTCATGGCCTGGGGAGCAAGGTCCCATTGAGTTGTTTCAGTTGATAAGTTTTCGATCGCACTACTTCATGGACCTGGTAGAGACCTTCCCAATTGGATGAGAGCTTTCCTTATTCTATTGGCTTAGAAACTTTAGCTCTTCGAAGGACAAGATCGTCGGCTTGGAACTCTTTGACTTTGATCCTAGTATTGTAATATCTTGTCACCTTCTATCGATATGCGGCCATTTTCACTGCAGCTCGCTCCTTGGTCTCCTCGATTAAATTAAGGTTGGCCCTAAGCCAAATGGGATTAGTGTCCTCATTGTATTCTTCAATTCTGATGGAAGGAAGCCCAAATTCCATGGGTATGACTGCTTCTATGCCAAACACCAAATTGAAAGGTGTTCTGCTTGTCGAAATTTTTTGGATCGTTCAATAGGCCCATAGAACATGGTAGAGTTCTTCAGCCCAGGACCCCCCAGTCCGATCCAGTCTGGCTTTGAGGCTTTTAAGGAGGATTCTGTTAGTGACCTCTACTTCTCCATTTGCTTGTGGATGGCCTACCGAAGTAAAACGTTACTCGATCCTGTGGTCTTTGCAGAATTTTTTAAGTTGGGAACCGCTGAACTACCTTCCATTATTTGAGATCAATATTTTAGGTAGTCCATAATGGCAGATGATCGATTTCTAGATGAAATCTTGGACCTTTATTTCTGTAATTTGGGCAAACGGCTCAGTTTCTATCCACTTTATGAAGTAGTCGATTACCACTAATAGAAATTTTTGCTGGCCTGAAGCTTGAGGAAACGGGCCTAAGATGTCCAATCCCCATTGGGCAAATGGCTAGAGGGATTCAATAGAAGTCAGAAGAGCTACGGACTAGCACTGAATTCGATCATTACGTTGGCATTGCTCACATCTCCTGACGAAATTTTGAGCGTCCTCCTGCATTGTTGGCTAGTAATATCCTTGCTAAAGGATCTTATAAGATAATGACCGACCCCCCAGGTGACTCTCATAAATTTTTTCATGAACCTTTTGTATGGCATAATCAGCTTCTGAGGGACGTAGGCATCTCAGGAGAGGTAGAGAAAAAGATCGCTTGCATAGATCATTATCGAGTAACACATATCTAGCAGCCTGATTCTTAATTTTTCGAGCTTCTTTTCGATCTGATGGTATTTCTCTTATTTTCAAGTATTTCAAGATAGGATCCATCCAGCTAGGTTCTTCATTGATCTGTTGAACAGCAACGGACTCTTCCAAGCTCGAATCTTTCAGGACCTCAAAGTAGGTCTCTTTATCCAGATCGGCAGGCGGCAAGGATGCGAGCTTTGATAAAACGTCAGTCTTGATGTTTTATATCCTGGGGACCTACTGGATGTCAAAATATCTAAAGCATAAGGTCAAGTCTTTTACCTTTTGGAGGTATTTTTTCATGTTTTCTTCTCGAGCCTCATATTCTTCTTTTATCTACCCCACCACTAGCTGAGAGTCACTGAATATCTTCAAGCATTGGGCCTCGATTTGCTGAGTGATTTTCAATCCAGCGATAAAGGCTTCATATTTTGCCACATTATTAGTAGTTGAGAACTCGAAGCGAAAAGCATACGCTACCACGTCTCCTTTCGGACTGGATAGAATAAGCCCAGCACCTAAACCTGTTGAGTTCGAAGAGCCATCAACGTGTAGGGTCTACACTTCCTCCAGATTCAATCTCAAGTTTTTGTCGCTCTCCGAGCTCGTGGGGTCTTCAGGTCTGCTCACGAGATTTTCTTCCGAGGATTTCTTATCCGATACAGTACATTCGAGGATGAAATCTATCAGAATTTAAGCTTTAATAGATGGCCTCGATCGATATCGAATGTCCAATTTTGAGAGCTCCAATGCCCACTTTGCTATCCAGCCCAAAGAATCTGGTCGATGTAGGACCATCTTCAAAGGCTGATCTGTGAGTACTATCATGATGTGAGATTGAGAATAGGGTCGAAGCTTTCTTGCGGCGATAATGAGTGTGAAGATCAATTTTTCCAACTTAGCGTATCTGATTTTTGCATCATTGAGGATCTTGCTGATGTAGTATATGAGCTTTTGAAC
>QRFJ01000617.1:111692-149410 GCA_006176705.1 Cocos nucifera
GATGCTTTATTTAAAGCTTCAAGTTTCTTATCGAACTCTTGAAGCTTCTTTTCGATCATTAACTCCCAAGCAGTGTAGACCTCGGACTGTTGAGGAGAGCGATGGCCGGGAGTAAAATCATGCCTTAATTATGGGCTAAGAGACCGCTTCCTCCTAGGGCTTTGTAGAGGTGCTTGAGTAGGTTCGACTTGTTGTAGAAGTGATGCCGGCGGTTGAAGCGGCATCGTTGCTTGAGACACAGATGGGGCTGCACTGCAGGAGGTATTAGCTGCACCATTAGGGGCGGTGCAGGGACAGCTTGATTTGGTTGGGATGCCATTAAGGAAGGCGCGATCACAGTTTGGACCGCCTGAACGGTGGCCATCAGAGAGTGGACCAGCTGAAGGAGCAGGTTGAACTGGTCTATAGTGACATGAGCTGATTGGATAGATGGAGAGATTTCCACTATAGGAGGCTGAACATGATCGTCAACCCGCAAATCTACCTACTGAGAGGTAGTAGCTTCCATGACGTCATTGAGGCGTGATGAAGTCTTTTTAGGAGTTTCCTCTATCTATTATTGTCGAAAACTGCATGCTTCGAAAGTGGAACGGTCGGCTCCTCGCAGGGGGTGCTAGAGTAACCTGCAAAATAAAGTCCGGGTCGGAGGGTTTGACTCTGGCGAGGATCCTCTGATACTGAAGTCAGCAGAGAACGATCAAGCAACAACGGATTTTCTGAGATGGATTTTCCACTTACCTGGATCCTTAGGATTTATGATATTTGTAGGAAAACTCTACGTGATTGTTATGTCATTTCGTTAATTTTAGGCCGTTAATGCCATCGTAGCGAGATTTTTAGACTCCCTTCAAATGAGAAGGTTGTTATCAGTGTGATCAGAATACCTTATCTGTCGCTGATAGTTTAGAACGAGTGAAGGGCAGTTTGTTTGTAGTTGGATTACAGCTGTATTGCCGTTAATTTATAAGATGAATTACCTATCCGAGGTGATTTACAAGTTAATTATGAATATCATTTGACGTGTTCGTCAGAAAGAACAGGTTGGATCCACTACTAGAGATTGAACACCAATTTAGAGGATATTATGGTAATTTTGTTAATTCTTGGATGTTCGTAGATAGGAACTAAATTGAGATATTTCTAAAGTAGATCAAATGATCTGAGATATTTATATTACCATTGTAACACATATCATTACTAAAAAAGGTCTAGATCAAAATATGATATTTCAACAATCTTTGAAGAAATCAAAATTAGAAATATTTGAAATCTTTCTTGATAATGCTAAAGGTCTAGTCTGAAGTCTTGTGGTTGTCAAAAGTTATGCATACTTTTTTTCTTGAAAACATATTTATCATAAAAATATAGATCATAAGTAGTATAATAATAATAATAGAGATTAATTATAAAATAATTTTATTTTCATTCTGCCACCATATTTAATTATCTAAAATTTGATAAATCTATGATGATGGAGAAATTATTGCATGCACTAAGTGCAAGTGAATTAAAATAAATCTTAGAATGCATATACGGTGGCATGCAATTGAAAATTGATGAAATACATGAGGAGACGTGGCGTGTTATCCATCGTGGGAATTGGGTGATCCAATTGCATCTGATGCATGCATGCAATAAAGTCTCACGATGATGGGAGCATCCTTGTCAAAACAATGCAACAATGCACTGACGTCGACCATCCAACAAATAGTATCGATGCCATTCTTATTTCCACCTCCTCGAGAATCCCATTTCCAGAGTAAAGTATACAATAAAGTCTTTGCCTCTAGAAGCTATCCTTCAGAGTTCCCTAGACCACCCAAATTTACTTACCTCGCTTGAAAAATAAAGTTGCACAAATATTTGGATCCACGTATTAAGAAATATCAGTTTTTGGGTCCCAATCCTTAAATCTCCACCATTGCATCTAAAAAAGAAAAAAAGAAAAAAAAAAAAGGACTAATTCAACAAATCACGCCAGAGAAAGGTACAAATTAAATTAAATAAATAATTCTAGCTATACCATTTATAGTATAAAAAATTAACATAAATTACATCGGATAATTTTATTTTTTAATATGCATTTAATATTTTACAATACTCAAAATTTTGGATGATAAAAATATTTTTTTAAAAAAATTATAATATTCATTCATAAAAATTATAATATTTTTTATAAAATTATAATATTTCTGTAGAAAATATAGTTTTACGAAGAAATATCATAATTTTATGAAAGAGTGCCATAATTTTTATTAATGGATGTCATAATATTTTTTTCATATATATTTAATATTTTTTTTCGTCATATTATGATATTCATTCATAAAAATTATGATATTTCTTCATAAAATTATGACACGTATTCCGCAGAAAATATAGTTTGGTGAAGAGATATCATAATTTTATGAAGGGATGTCATAATTTTTGTGAATGTCATAATTTTTATGAATGGATGTTATAATATTCTTTTCACACATATTCAATATTTTTTTTCTACCATATTATGACATTCTTTCATAAAAATTATGATACTGATTCAACAAAAATTATGATATTCTAAATAAATTACTATTTTTTTCTATAGAATATTATAATTTTATGAAGAAATATCATAATTTTTATGAATGGATATCATAATATTTTTAAAAAATATTTTTATTATCTAAAATTTTGAGCGCCATAAAATATTAAATTCATGTTGGAAAATATTGGAATGGAATCATAATAAGCGGTGTAGAAAGCATTTATCCAAATTGAATATATGGTGGACCTAAAATCTCTTAATCCAAACTTAATCTATATATTAAGAAATACCTGGATTTTATGTTTAATATTTAAATCTCCATCATTCGGTCCGAACAAAGAGCGAATAATTCTAGCAGTGGCAATTAGGTTATACCATGGATCAAAAATCTTTCAATCCAAGCTCGAATCATCTATTAAATTGATCAAAACAAACTAATCAAAAATAAAGATGTAAATTTAATTATTTTATTGGATTGATAATCTCTCTCCATCTAGGATAGGTGGAAGAGAAGGAAAAAAAAAAAAAAAAAAATCCCGGAAAGATATTAATTAATTAATTAAAGACGTGGACCGACTGGGCAATTGACGTAAGCGCTCCCGTTCTTCCAATATTTTTTTTTTTTAACTTCTCCTTTGGTACACCGAGTGAGCACTTGACTGGACCCTTACGCTCTACATGTCGTGGTACCACCCGTCTGGCGGCTGGTGTCCACGAGACAAGCAAAGGGTGCACGGCTGGGTTCACGTCTTCGGTGTGTCAAAATTTTATCATTTTTGGCTTCGCGGCGTCGAGCCTGGGCAGAACTGTTCCTGTCGAGACTTGCACACGTGTCTCACTCTCATTGGGTGCTGCGCACGCGAAACGGACGGTTGAGTCGCCGACACGAAGTCGCCTCAAGCTCACGCGGAATTGAAACCCCAATCAAATCCAATTTAATCTTTTGGAATGAGGCAGGGATCTATAAGAATAGGAGAGAGGGCGTGGAATTGGGGCGTAGGCTAAAGAAGAGGTAGAGGAGGAGATTGGGGTTTGGCCGAGATCCCGGAGATCTCGTCGTCGTCCTCGCCGCCATCGGGGGAGTAGATGAAGAAAGCCGGTTTCCTCGCCGCGTCCATAGCTGCTGCCGCCTCTTCGGCGGCCTGCGTCTTCGGCCAAGAGCGCCGCGCTGCGGCCCAGCCTTCCTTCTCCTCGGACGAGGTACTCTCTTTGATCCTCCGAAACCCTAATCCCAGATTTCGATCCCTCGTCGTCGTCGTCTAATTCCTTTTTCCTTTTTGGGGATTTTCTTCGAATGGGTTGTAGGGATCGCGTGGTTCGGGGAAGGAGGCGGGATCGAGGAGGGGGAGAGGGGAGGAAAAATTCGCCCCAAGATTCGATGGTTTGAGGTTCATCGAGACGCTCGTCACGGCGCACAGATAACATCCGTCCGTTCATCCGGCGGATCCGGCCGTTAATCGAGGAGAGTTCTTGATGCCGTCGTCTGTAGCTTTTCTTTTTTCCCTTTTATCTTATTCTTCCTCTTTAATTGGGAAGAAGGGAGCTTAACATGGTTTTCGTGGGATATATATTTATATCGTGTGATTCGTAGCGTGAGATGGCTGCAAGTTTTGTTTGGTATAAAGCGAATGGCAAATGATTGGTCCGCGAGGCGGGTCCCAAGCTCCGCCATCCGTGTTTTGTCCGTTACTGAAACAAATCAACTCCAAATCAACTCAAATTTTTAATGGCGCGTGCGATTTGGAGCAACATCTATTTGGATCATCTCATTTGCCTGCTGTAGCTTGATACAATTGATAATTTGGTTTTTCTCTTAGAAATTTCTGGATAATTTATGTGTGGTTGGATATGTATTTTTTTATTAAAAAATTAAATTTAAGGATATATTTGAAAAAGAATTATTCTAATTTTCAGCTGATAGAAATTGATTTTTTTCATATTCTATATAATTTTTTTATAAAATATGAAAATCTTATTTCCATTAAAAATATTGATTTTTTATTTTTTTTTGAAAATTTTAATCTAACATAAAGTTTTTCTCTAATTTTTGTTAAATATTAACCAAAAGAGTCATAAGTGATTTTGATTTCAAGAAGCCAAGGCACCCTGGCTCGTTGTGACAATGTAGGTTACTTTTGGATGCTACATAAAATTTGGAGGAATAAGGCAAAGCTATCCAAATAATTTTTGTTGGTTGGGTGTAATTACTCACCAACCATACTCCCTTCTGGTGGTCCCTAGTGTTGCGAATTTGTGGAATACGTAATGTGAGAAAATTATTCATATGTTATCTCTTTAGTAGTGTCCGAGCATCGATGCGCGTTAACATTGGGATGCATGCTCTTCCCACTTGTGATAGGGGTTTTGGGACAAAACTGGCCTATGATATTTATGCAGAAAATGGCCAAATAGGAGTACCGTATTGTGAATGAAAACATAAATCTACCGACTTAAGGACGTGGGAATGAAGGCCGAAACAAGATGCAACCTAATCGAAAGTAGGTGCAATGCTCCTTACCATCAGAGTAGGCAGGACAATTTCTTTGATCGTGGTGGAAGTTTGTATGTGGGGCTTCATTATCAAATACTTGATCCATTGTATTTTTGGTAAATCTTTTTTGTTTTCGTGGAATCCAATTGCGATGCATCATTTGAGTAAATTCTTGCCCAACAACGATCACCATTATGACTAGGCCGTGATTGTGAACTAGGATGTTACTATTAGTGTTAATGCACTAATAAAGTGAGATAACTTTTATTCCGTTCATGGATGTTTTTGGACAATTTATGATATCATGGGATGCCTATTTGGTATTAAGTATCCAAGATTAATAGGAACAAATAGGAAACGAAGTCTGATTGAAGGAGAACAAGGACTCCAGGATGTATTTGAATGGTAGAATAGCAATGAGACAAGCCCCTTTTTTTTTGTTTTTTTGATAAGCAAATGGAACAAGCCAGTTATTCTATCCTATTCCATGAAATTGAATTAGTTAATTCTACACACTAGGTTTATGATTGGAATCAGAATTAGAATAAATTAGAAGCAAAATTAAAATGGTGCAGTTCTTTACTTGAATTGAAATGAAATTTGAATATTAGAAAAGGATAGGAATTGGGTTTGAAATATTAGAGCATTCCATTCCCTCCTAGAATTGGAATGGCAATGGCAACCTCCAACTATATATAGTTGGAATCATTCATTCCCATTCCTATTTCAGAGCCTAATTTTTCTTAACCAAACACGTCCTAGATAACGGGTGGCTAGAATCAAATGCATGAGCAAGTTATTAAAGGAAAGCTTAGTAAAAATTCCTAAAATCCCGAATACAGTTTGCGATAATAAATAAGATGGCACACAAGATCCAGAACAAAAAGTTCAGAATAGGGTCAAATAATTATTATAAAATCATGAGTTGAAAAATTCCTCAAATCCAGTGTTCCAAAGCATAATTAATATATTTCAAAACTCTTCTGTCCAGATAGATTTGTATTAACCTACAAAGGTTCACCTACTCCTGGAGATCATAAAAATCCTTAGTTCAGGCGAGCATATAAAATCCTTCCTAAATTTTCACTTGTGCACTGCTAAGTGTAATGAGGCCACCACATAACTCCTCCTTGCCATGCAAATGGGGCCACATGAGATACTTAAAGGTCCATATATAATTTGATGAAGGATCGAGATAAATCCTTATCAGTAAACCAAATGTGGCCATATATGACCAGGGTTAGAACTTTGTCCAATATTCGTGCCGTCCAGGTTCGCCAGGAACAAAAGTATTCAAGCCTCAAGCCTGAAAACTAAGGTCAGGCGGAACCAATGATTCGAGAAAAGGAAAGTGGCGTTGGAGTACGCAGCAGCGGTGGTATCAAGACAAACATGCAATGGCTGGGAACGAGCACACATGCAAAACAGGCCCAGGGAGTGTGGGTGTAGGTGGGTGCTCCGGTGGGTGGACACAACGATGACGGTGCCGGGTACGTTGGTACTTTAGAGAGCGGATGGTGGGCTTGGCTGAGGAAGGCCTATCAGGTGGCTGACGTGGCATGGGAGCGAGAGGTGATGGAGCTGGTATCACTGTGGTGGGGCCTAGTATTACAAGGCCAATCAGCTTGTCTTCTTCTCACAGGTCAACCATTGAGACAAGCATAAGTATACGGTGGATAGGATCCATAAAAAGGAGGCGAGATGATTGCATGGTGCATGGCCACATATCTCTTGTGGTGGGGGTAAGGACGTGTAATGATTTTTTCGATTTAAATCGAATTGAATCGAATTTTTAAGTTTACATCTTATAAAATAAAAAATTAAATAAAAATAATTTAAAATCAAATAAATTAAATTAAAATAATTTAAATTTAGTTTGATTTGATAAATTGATTTTGAACTTTTCTAGATTTTTGGTTTTAATTTAAACTTATTAATTTTTTTTAATAATTTTATTATTTATAATATAAAATTGTATTTGAACTTAATATTATTATTCAAATTTAAATCAATAATATATTATTTAAAAAAAATTAATTAAATAAAATTATCTTAAACTCTTTGTAACCTAGCAATAAAATTTTAATTTTCAGTTAACTAAAATTGTTAAATTAAATACCGAAGATCGAATCGATTAAAAAATTTTGATTCGATTTTAAAATGAAACTAAAATTTTGAGAAAAAAATAAATTAAACATCAAACTAATTAATGATTTGGTTCATTTTTTAGTTAAGCAAACCATTTGCAGGAGAGCATGGAGTTGGCGGTGGATGGGAGTGCAGCAGGGATAGGGTTAATTAGGTGCATCCCAAGTCTGGCTGCAGGTTGGGCCTGATTTTTATTTGGGCTCTATAATCTAAGCCCAAACTCAACCTGAGCAATTTCTTCCGAGCCTAGCTCAAAGCTGGACCTGAAGTTGGCCCAACTTGACGAGCCTCGGACTGGCCAAGGCCAATTTCCGACACTATAAACCACCTAGCCTAAACTCGGCACATTTCATCATTGAATTTTCATCTAAAATTTCTTTTAAATTAATAAATATATTTATCTCATATCTAGTGGTACCTATTAGTCATAGTATTAGGGACCCAAGAGCATTATATATAAACATATAATTTCTCTACACAATATTCTTGTGTGGATACGTATTTCTTCAGAGCCAGCAATGTGCTGTTGTTGTTTTAGTTCGGAAGGAGCAACCGGTAATACACAATGATTATTTTACCAAGATCCCACGAAGAGTGGATATGCATGGCTCTACTTGTAATACTTTATTACAAGAATGGGATGATTAATGTATAAACTTCACATATGGGACTTTATTGATTCGTTTTGGCATTACGGTGAAATAATACACGATAAGATGAGTACAGGAAGATGTTGGCCTTGTTGAAACTCGCTTGTCCGACCGCAATCAGTCATGTTTTTCCCACTCCAATCAACGGAGACCACCATGTAGTATCTCTTTATATTCGGTGCATTGTCTCACATATACATGGAAAGCATTCATGAACAACTTGGAAAAGATCCACAAGAATATCAGCAGCCAAATGGTGCATGGTAGTTTGAAACAACACCGACAAAGTTATACCACTAGACCTTTCAGGGAGTGGCCACATTTTCCTCGGCAAGAGGTGCAATCTCCTCCCCATCTATACCAGGTTCACTTCCAGCCGCCCCCAGGCTCAAGAGCACTTCCTCCCATTTTTTCGCAGGTCCCTAAGAAACAATGAACAAGTTCGGGCATGATAGAGTTGATACTATGGTCATCTTCCATTCATTCTATTCTTTGAGCATTAACTCATGACTGTATTGAGAAAACTACTGTGAGAAAGCTGGTGTTCATGCATGCATAAATCCACGTGCCCCTCAGCCATGCCTAAAATTTGTTAAGCCTGTTTCTAGGTAACATTACTCCAGCAAAACAGGCCGAAAAGATTGCTTATATGCACAACAAGAACAGGCCTAGGGAAGAAAAGCATAATTTTAGCTAAATTTTTGTTCACCTTCCAAGAAAGGTCTTGAGCCATGCAGTTCTGGACCATCTCATGGAATGCAGGAGTGCCATAGACCTTAAGGGCCCTTTTGACAGTGGATGCAACTGCTGCTGCATCCACTGGATCAACAGCATCACACTGAAAAAAATTAGAGAAGGAATTTAGGTTGATGAATGGTGTGAAGACATTAATAAAGAATTTAATTAATAGCAAGAACATCCTTACCTTGACACTAAATGCTCCCATATGAAATCCAGTTACACCTTCTTTCACAGTATCGACCAGTCCACCAGTGGAGGCACAAATAGGAAGCTGCAATAGATTCCAGTTATCATCAGTCATTAGGCATTGTCTTGTATATCATTTGCACAATTACCCTGTCTTAAAATATGAAGCTTCGTATCAGAGAAATGTGTCACATTTTGACCTTTAACACTAAAAGAACAATAATGCTGCTTTCTTTTTTTCTTTGTTCTCTTTTTTAATAGGTAAAATTGTTGTATCATTTTAAAAGCATGAACTGAAGTACAGCTTAGAATTATAAGCTACATGAATCCAAACATATACAAAATAAACTAACGAAGCCAAGCTTCAAAGAAATTGTCACGATGTTATATTCCTTCTGGCTATTTTCAGTACATGAGAAAAGAATCCATACCGTTCCATCTTGCATGCCTTGCATTTGGATAAGCCCGCATGGTTCAAATCTACTAGGAATAATGATAAAATCAGCTCCAGCTAGCATCATATGTGCCAAGGGAACATTAAACTTTGCAATTCCTCGGGCCTTATTTGGATACTTCACTTCTAACTGCTCAAGTTGGTGCTCCATTTTCTGCTTGCCAGTTCCCTGAAGATAAGTTTTTAGCATATCCTATTCATTCCTTATGTAAGCCATGCATAGAAGTTAAAAGAACCGGGCAGTATTATTTACAAGAACAATTATCTGAACATTCTCATCAATGAACTGAGGAATAGCTGCCACTAGAATATCTGAACCTTTCTGCTCTTCCAGTCTACCGATGAAAGCTATAACAGGGATGTTTCGATGCACCGGCAACCCTACTTCTGCTTGCAACATTTCCTTATTAAGAGCTTTTGCCTCCCTCACCTGAAAGTGTTCTTCGATGAGAAATTTACAATGAGATGATTAGCTAGGTTGCATCGACAACTTAGGAAGATCTCACGGTTGTTGCATCGTAATTGACACTGATATATTTGTCTGTTGCTGGATTCCATTCTTGAACATCCATCCCATTCACAATCCCGATGATGCCAGTCTTACGAAGAATGCCATCCAATTCAACACCTTTTGCTGGACCTGAAAGAAGCTCTGCAGCATAATATGGGCTCACAGTTAAGATGCAGTCTGATTCTAATATTCCTGCCTTCATCCAATTAATTTTCCTTCCTTTCACAGGTTTATCATAACTGCAAAAACAAGGATGAAGAATTTATATATGCACTTGAATCTCAAGGAAAAATCTTCCTACAAGGCAACTTATGGGTCCATACCCATCAATAAAATCGAAAGAAGGCATGAAATGATCTGGGAGATTGAGAAGTTCGAAATCTGGAAAGGCAAATCGTCCTTGGTAAGCAATATTGTGGATGCAGAAAGCCACCTAAAAACCATGTCAAACCAATGCTTAGCCTAGTTGTTTGATATCCGTACCGATAATATTCAGACTATAAAGAAAGCTCACCTTGGCACTCTTGTAAATGCCATTTGGTTTATGGATGCTCTTCAAGTAACAAGGAAGAAGAGCAGTGTGCCAATCATTAGCAATAAACACAACATCTTCCCCTGCACAAAAAAATCCACAAACAGATGCCAAAGGAAAAGACTTGAATATGTTTTTATGTTGGACATTGTTAACTTGTGAGAAGTAGCAATTAAACTACATACCATATAATCCAGAGAAATATTTGCTGTTATTGAGATTCAGAACTCTTGGAGCTTCCAAAGCCGCCTGAAAGCAACAATTACATCTTTTTTTCTTAAGCAAACAAATACACATTATTACTTTCAGAAGTTGTAGGGAAAATTTTTGCAAAATGCTAGTTGATGGTGAAGTTGGAAAGCACTGGGGAACATTTTTGTAAGATTTTACTGTAGCATTATGAAATGGTCTGAGAACATACATGACAAGGGAATTTTCACATTTCCTTTCAAATATACAATTGCTAAGGAGAAGTGAAGCATAGCTTGGAAAGGAATGATCAAACTCTAAAATACTCTGCAAACTAAGCCACTGCTGAATCACAAGGTTTAACAAATTGCTGAAGACTGGAAAGTGTTGTCACACCTTATCCATCAAAGAGTTCAAAGTTAAGGCCCAACAAAGTTAATAGTAGGTGAAGAATTGTGCTTGGTACAAGCAGCTCTTTATAGCAAAAGTAACACAACACAGAGTAGCACCTGCTGCCGCTAAGCTCTGATGGCACCACATCAGAGAGTCGGTCGGGCACCCTCCATAGTAGGGAGACCTGCAAAAAAAATCCTCTTATTGGAGTATGTCTGGTAGGGGACCTCTGATGCTGAAGTCAGCCTAAACTTAGGGAACAGCTGAAGGAGGAAGAAAGGTGAGTGGGAATAAGGAGTTGGCCTCCTCCGTCCGGAATTTTAGCCTTACCTAAGGGTCCCCTTCTAACTTCTTTTATATGAAGAGGGGGTGCTGCAAGTTGTTACGTCAAAATCTCATAGGCTATTAGGACCTACGAGGCCATGATCTAACAGGCTGTTAGGATTTGCCCACTATCCTATCATTAGGATTGTTAGTCGTGCCTGCAGACCGGATGGTTAGCCGTGGATCATGCTTATATTCTGAATGTTACCAGATAATCTCAGGGATCATCTACATGACTGAGTTGGTAGATAGCTTGATGTCGGGAAGAACCGAGATCCCACCCTGGGCATACTAATGCTCACACGAATCATTAGATGTCATCCTTTGTCAATTAGGTTCTAACCTAGGAGTTGGTGACTAATCAAAATGAAGATCAATGTCATAGCATTGCCTTATCTTAAGAAGCGGTCTAGTCTTGTTGGATCATTGATTGACTTTTGGCTTCAACCCGAGTAGAAGAGGTTGGATCAAATAATAGATAATTCCTGTAATAGTTGCCCCTCACTTCCAAGCCTGAAATGACTTCACTGCTTTGGACAAAGAGAGCAGTCAACCATCTATTACTGATCCGACCTCTCTCCTTAGAGCATTTATTTTGCAGCATATGATGGGTGGAATCTTTGAAATCCTAAAATTTCAAAGAGGAGGTTGCTGAAGGTGCAGTAGAGAAGTACTAGGTCAGCTTTAATGATTGTAAAGCTCAGGTAGCCTTATTGTTCCCTAAACTGGATCTAAATGAACTCGGGGCCGAAACCAAGGAAGGTTCTTATTGGGGGTAAACCTCACTCCCATCGAAGTTCGGTATGGTGCTCAGCCAAGTGTAACTTATAATCGTAGGAGAGCTTCAATCGCGAACTCCTTCCGGACCTCTTCAGTAGTCGAACTCCTTCCGAACCTCTCCACCAGCCGAACTTCTTCCAGATCTCTCCATCAGCCAAACTCCTTCTAGACCTCTCCAGCAGCTGAACTTCTTCTAGACTCTTCCAGCAGTCGGACTCCTTTTGGATTTCGCCTTTAGCCGAATCCCTCCATCGAATGAATTTTTCTTCAGATCTCTCCTCTTACGGATCTACATGCAGATTCCTCCAGCAGACCTACTTTCGGATCCTCCAGCGAATTCACATTCGGACATCTCCATCAGACTTCCTTTAGAGACTCCTCCAGTCGTAGGACTCCCGAACTCCTTATGATCGAACTTTCGATAATCGCCCAGAAAGTTCCAACGAATTGGCACGTCACGACAACATACACTACCCCCCACAACAAACTCTACATGGTCCCGAGCAGCCCACTATCAGATGATTATGGTTGTCGCTATCAGTTTGTTACAGACTCCATCTATAAAAGGGATCCTCCAGATATATTTTTTCTAAGCTCTCTTCTTCTTTCCAAGGTTCTGCAACTTTTTCGACTGAGCATTCCATTTTTATTGATCGAAAGAGCTGACTTGATCGTCGGAGAATCTTGCCGGAGCCACCACCCCCGACTTTGGACGAGACTTATTTTGCAGATCACTGACAGTGACCTCATCTTCTCTGACTTCAGCACTTCTCCAGCGACAACCAGACTTCGCACCAACAGGATTGACATTGGATGAAGGAACTCTATTTTTTGAGGTTTTCTTATTCTTAAAGAAGTGCTTAACGGAGATCTCTTCTCTTCTCCTCCAAAGTTCTCCTTCCCAAGAGGGATGCCCTCCAAGAAAGCTTCAACCCGATGGTCAACGACCTCCGTGGCCAGATCCCATCCAGATCTGCCCGCCCCTATTTCATCCCTGATAACTCAAGCTCCACATACAATAATGGTGGATGCGAAGCAGTTTAACTTGCTGGTCCAGTAGGTTCGCGGCTTCATGGAAGCAGTGCAGGCCATGCAGCAGTAGCAGCCTCTGATGCCAATTCGATCGAAGCGGGCTTCTCCAGAGCCCCATGATTCGGTCTGGGGACGGCCAACTCTGGCTAGCTGGTTGGTGACCTTCGAAAAGGAGAAATAGCGGGTCGAGAGCCCCTGCTCTGATCATGACTCTATCTCTAGGGGAACTTTGCCTCCGTTTAGTCAGAAGACCTTGGAGATCTACGACCAAGAGGATCTCCCGAACCAAAAATTACAGAAGATGAATTGATGGATCTAGAAACTCCGCCATGCTCCTCCCTCCCATGGTAATGATATTTGTACCAACCCTTCTTTCTCTCACTGCATCATGCAGGAACCTATCCCACCGAACTTTAAGCTCCCTCAATTCGAGAGCTACGATAGGACTACCGATCCAGTCGACCACCTGAAGATCTTTCGAATGATGATGCTGCTCCATGGTGCATCAGACACCATCCTCTGCCAAGCCTTCTCATCCACTTTGAAGGGAGCAGCCAGAAACTAGTATTCGGTTCTTAAGTCGGATATCATTTTTTCTTCGATCAGATGAGCCATCAATTCATGGCTCACTTTATCAGCAGTCGATGCTTCCACTGAGATTTAGACTCCCATATTAACATCAAGCAGAAAGAAGGAGAGTCCATCCGAGTTTATGTTACCCAGTTCAACACTACAACACTGAAGATCCATAATTTGAACCAGTCCGTTGCTATGACTGCACTGAAGGACGGTCTTCAGAAGAATAATCTACTATTTTTTCTGAAGAAGAAGTATCCCAGAAATCTTACTGATATGCTGGCTTGGGCTAAAGGATATGCTTGAGCGGAAGAGGCCTTCAAGACCAAGGATAATGAAGCCATTGGAGAGCGACAAGTGGACGAGCCGGGCAGGCCCTCTAAGGAAGAAAAGCTGAGTGAAGCTCTACCGCGCTTCCAAACTTTTTTTGAGCGCAAGTGAGCTCGAACTCCTCCCCGAGATCGGAAGCATGGAAGCTCTGACAGAAGGACATGGTGGGGCTCCCCCTCTGAAGGTTTTATAACTATGTCCCTCTCAATGCTCTAAAAACTCAAGTACTTATGGAGATCAAGGAGCAGCTGCCAAGATCGAAAAGGATGCGCTTCCATTTTAGCAGACATAATCCAAACAAGTTCTGCCTCTACCATCATGATCACGATCACGATACCGAAGAATATATCCAGCTCTAGGATAAAATTGAGGAGCTCATTAGGCGAGGCCAGCTCGGTTGATTCCTATAACATCAGCCTAAAGAAAGGGAGGATCGATCAAGAGCACTGTCGCAACCTAAACCATTGAGGAGGGAGGAGCAACAAGAAGCCGCCTCTCAGCGTTATCAACATTATTGCTGGAGAACCTCGATGAGAAGAGACCGACGGATCCGAAGGATCGATGAAGAGGCAGAGGACTGAAGAATCTATAACCTTCACTGAAGCAGATGCATAGAAAGTTTGATTTTCATATAACAATACGATTGTAATTGCTTTAAATATCACAGACTATGATGTACGCTGCATCTTTGTTAATAACAAAAGTTCGATCGATGTCTTATTTTATGATGCTTTCTCCAAAATATCTATACTTGATAGTCGGCTTGGACCGATAAACTCTCCGTTAGTGGGTTTTATCGGTGATACGATATCAATTTAGGACATAATAACTTTGGTTGTGGCTGTAGGATAATATCCAAGGCAGTCCAGGGCACAGATGGACTTTCTGATAGTGAAAGCCCCATCGACCTATAATGCGATTCTCGGTCGACCTGATCTAAACGCACTTCGGGCAGAAGTGTTAACATATTATTTGAAGATAAAGTTTTCGATAAGCTATGGGATCGAAGAAGTCAGGAGAGATCAAGCACTAGCGAGGCATTGCTATTCGGTTACCTTACGAGGAGGATAGCGGTTGGATCCCTGCCCGATTGATGGGTTGGACGTTCGCGATGACCTAATGGAAGAGTGGAGAGAGCCTATGAAAGACCTTATTTCCATCCCATTGAATGACGAGAATGCGGAGCACACTATGCAGATCAGCTCCAACTTAGGGGATGAGGTCCGAGAGCAAGTCATTACTTTCCTTCGGAAAAATATGGACGTTATCGTCTGGGTTCCAACGGATATGCCAAAAATTAATATCGAGGTCATGAAATATCGGCTGGCCATTGATCCCAAGTGTTGGCCAGTAAAAGAGAAGATGCACAGCCATGCTTCGAAGAGGCAAAAAGCAATTATAGAAGAAGTCGATAAGCTCCTCAAGGTCAAATTTATTCAAGAAGTTAACTATCCGAATTGGATCTCAAACGTGGTGCTCATCAAAAAGACGAATAACAAATGGCGGATGTGTATAGACTTCAAAAAGATGAACAAAGCTTGCCCAAAAGATAGCTACTTTCTACCAGGATTGATTAACTGATGGATGCCACCTCGGACCACGAGCTCCTCACCTTCATGGATGCCTTTTTTGGCTACAACCAAATCAGGATGGCGCCAGAGGATGAGGAGAAAACCACTTTTATTACTAATCATGATCTTTTCTGTTACAGGATTATGCCATTCGGACTTAAGAATACAGGGGCAACGTACCAGCATCAATCCACAAAATCTTCAAGAAGCAGATCGATCAAAATATGATGGTGTATATTGATGACATGCTCGTCAAGAGCCAAGCTTCAATAAATCACATCACCAACCTCAAAAAGATCTTCAGTATACTTAAGAAGTATAAGATGAAGCTGAACTCGATAAAGTGTGCTTTCGGTGTGATCTCAAATTTTTTTTTAAAAATTTATGATGTCGAGATGCAGGATTGAGATGAATCCAGAGAAAATTTAGGCTATTCAGGGGATGACCACTCCAAAAATAATTAAAGAAGTTCAGCACCTAACTAAAAAAGTGGCATCCCTAAATCACTTCATCTCGAGATCGGTTGAGCGATGTATATCCTTATTTCAAGTTCTCAAGCAACCAAAGAGCTTCTGCTGGATGGTGGAATGCCAACAAGCATTTGAGAAGCTTAAAAATTACCTCAGCTCACCCTCACTGCTGGCAAAGCCTAAGTCCGAAGAAGAATTATTCTTATACCTAGCAGTCTCCACAGTAGCCCTAGCTGCAGTCCTGGTCAAGGAGGAAATGAAAGTGCAGTAGCCGATCTACTACATAAGTTGAGTCTTGAGGGATGTCGAGATCAGATATACTAAGTTAGAGAAACTAACTTATGCTTGATTGATTGCAGTCCGAAGGCTCCGATCTTATTTTCAAAGGTACACCATAACTATCCTCATGAATCAACCAATTAAAATAGTCCTTGATTGAACGGATGCCTCCGAAAGAATAGCAAAATGGACAATCGAGCTTATAGAATTTGACATCAACTATCAACCTTGACCGTTGATCAAAATCCAAATATTAGCAGATTTTGTAGTAGAATGCATCATTCTAGATGAGGCCAAGCTTGAATAGAATGAAACTGGCATTCCGTGGTTGCAATCAAGCCCCCCCGAAGAAAGAGCCAACCTTTTCGAAGGTTTTTGGATCCTGTACGTGGATGGTTCATCCAACGCTGCTGGAGTGGGCGTGAGGTTGGTCTTGATTAACTCCGAGGGAGTCATCGCCAAATATGCGCTATGCTTCGAATTTTCTGAAACTAATAATGGAGCCGAATATGAAGCTCTAATCGTTGGGTTAAAAATAGCAAAAGAGTTAGAGGCAGATCGGCTCTAAGTTTTCAGTGATTTCTAGCTGGTGGTCGGATAGGTTAGCGATAGTTATGAAGCCTAGAAAAAAGCATAATGAAATATCTTAAGAAAGTAAAGAACTTAACTTCGACCTTCAACAGTTTTAGCATTCAATGGATTCTAAGGGTAGAAAATACAAGAGCCGACCTTCTCTCTAAATTGGCCACTTTACCCCGGTCGAACTGTCCAAAGAAGTATTTTTTGAAATTTTAAAGTGCCCAAGCTTAGAGGAGTCGCAGCTTGTCATGCAAGTAGAGCACGAGCCAAGAAGGCTCGAAAACTCAGAAATCAGGCTTTCTGGTATGTTCTGTATGAGGGCAAGCTGTATAAAAAATCATATTTTCTACCACTCTTGAGATGTCTCTGACCTTCAGAGATCGACTTTGCATTATGGAAAGTGCATGAGAAAATTTACGAAAGTCATGTAGGAGCCAGATCTCTGTCACTAAGACTACTTCGATAGAAATACTATTGATCGATCTTATACCACGATTCTATAGAGTATGTTAAGAAATGTGACCGCCATCAGAGAAACACGAACATACAAAGACAGCCGGCCTTCGAGCTTACTCTACTAAGCGTACCTTGTCCATTCATATAGTGGGGAATGGATATACTTGGCCCCTTCTTAATGGTATCCGGACAATGAAAGTTTCTCCTAGTTGCGATCGACTACTTCACCAAATGGATTGAGGCCGAACCATTAGCAAAAATTACTAAAGTCAAGGTACAGAACTTCATCTGAAAGTCAATCATCTGCTGGTTCGATCTGCCCCGAACTCTTATAACAAACAATGGACGATAATTTGCTGGAATGAGGTTCACTGAGTTCTGTGAAGATCTGAACATCTTTCATCACTTTACATCAGTGGTCCATCTGCAGGCAAATAGTGAAGCAAAGGTGACAAATAAAATCCTACTGTAAGGTATCAAAGTAAGACTTAAAAGGGCGAGGAGGACCTGGGCAGATAAACTCTACCATGTGCTCTGGGCATACTGAACTATACAAAGATTGTCAACTAGGGAGACCCCATTTGCCTTAGCTTTTGGAATAGAAGCGATCATCCCAATAGAACTCAAACATCTATCAGCACGGGTTGTGGCATTCAATGAGCAGCAAAACTCATCAGACCTCAGGGCTAACCTCGACTTGTTGGAGGAAAAATGAAAAAAAGTTTTAGTTCGGATGGCAGCCTACAAGCAAAAGGTAGCTCGCTACTACAACTCAAAAATCAAAGGCAAAATATTTAAGATGGGGGATTTAATGCTTCGACGAGTAGCAGTTTCACAACCTCAGAATTAAGAAAAGCTCACTCCAAATTGGAAAGATTTGTATGAAGTAGAGGAGGTCATTTGGTTCGGAACTTATCACTTGAAGAAGCTTAGAGGAGCAATACTCCCACAGCCTTAAAATTCAGAAAATTTAAGAATGTACTATCAGTAACTTTCCTTCAATAAAACTTTTCTATTTTTATTACTTTTTAGCATAAAAATTGCATGATGACAAATAACTCTCTGAAGCAACATAAAATGGCCTATTAGGGACAGGAGGAAAACCTCGTCCTAACGTGAGCAAAGTCAAAGGCCTCATTAAATTAAGACGAGATGAGGAGAGAGGCCCTACCAATGATCCTAATGTGCCCCTACAGCCCATTAGGAACATGAGGAGAACCTCATCCTAGCGTGAGCAAAATCGAAGGCCTCATTAAATTAAGATAAGATGAGGAAAGAGGCTCTACCAACTATCCTAATGTGCCCCTACAGTCCATTAGGAACAGAAGGAGAACCCCATCCTAACTTGAGCAAAGTCAAAGGCCTCATTAAATTAAGATGAGATGAGGGGAGAAGCCTTACCAACGGTCCTAATGTGCCCCTACAGCCTATTAGGAATAGGAGGAGAATCCCATCCTAACGTGAGCAAAGTCAAAGGTCTCGTTAAATTAAGACGAGATAAGGGAAGAGATCCTACCAATGGCCCTAATGTGCCCCTATAGCTCATTAGAAATAAGAGAAGAACCTCATCCTAACGTGAGCAAAGTTAAAGGCCTCGTTAAATTAAGATGAGATGAGGAAAGAGGTTCTACCAATGGCCCTAATATGTCCCTATAGTCCATTAGAAATACGAGGAGAACCTCATCCTAGGACAAGCAAAGTTGAAGGCCTCATTAAATGAAGATGAGATGGAGGGAGAGACCCTACCAACGGTCCTAATGCATCCTCATAAGCCATGTTAGGAATAGAAGAAATATCTCATCCTAACATGAGCAAAAGTCAGGACCTCGTTGACCAAAGATGAGGAGAAAGAAGAAGTCGACAGAGAATCCTTATACATGTTCTTTCTATGATAATCTAACTATATCAAATATGAAATGAAGGATCTTATCTCGATTCATAGAAGAGACCTCGGCTCGACATTCACAGCAAGCATCGCATCAGAAAACAACACAGAAACAAACAAAGTAAAGAAGGTAAAGCCATGAACAAGCCTCAGGTCCATGCGAAACAAAAATAACAAAAAGGTACTATTTCATTGCAAGCATAAGATCTTTACAAGCAAAATGTAGGTCGGCATGACCAATTACACTAAAAAAATATATATAAATAAATATATAGAAGAAAGAAAGGGAAAGGCCATCGAAATCCTAAGAAGGGCTAGACTCCTTAGACTTCGGACTGGTGGCCATTAATAAAGACTCCTTAAGACAGTTGACCTCCTCCTCGAGCTCCCTCTGCCTCATCATATTATCACAGAACATTCTGTTGGCTCGACGGTAATTATCTTCTGACTCTCACAGTCTCCTTCTTAGGATCTCAGATTTGGCCTCCGCATCCTTGGTAGCTTGACTCTCATAAGTCAGCTCGAGCTTCAACCATTGCACCTCGATCTTTTCTGCCCCGATCGACTCTCAGAGCTCGTGAATGATCCTCCTCAAGAAGGTGACCTCCTCGGCCTCTCTGCTTGTACTAGCCTAGAAGCCGTCATCAAGTTGCCACTGAAGTTGGACTATTTCGTTGTTGGAGGCACGAAGCTTTTATTCTAACGTGGACATCCTACCCTCTAGCCCAGTCGATAAGTCTCATATGTGAGCTTAGCATCGTGCAGCTGCTTTTGAAGTGCGAAGAACCTCATCGATCAGTTCCACTCAAATCATGTCTTATCGGAGGACCACAGCGAGCTCCCCTCTAGAAGTTGAATTTTCTCTTTTGCCGGCTGAGTTGAGTCTCGAGGGAGCCGATCTTCACCATCAATGCCTAGAATTTATTGCTTGCATTCTTCCAAAGTTCGGCTAGCTTCCTCTCGAAGCTCTCCTTTTGAATGCTGAAACTAGCAGAGTCTTTCATGTGCAAGTTTCGGAGGCGAGTAACCTCTTTGGTCGCCTCCTAAGCATTCTTCCATGAAGTTTGAATGTCGTCCTCTATCTTCTTTAACTTCTTCTTCAGCTGATGGACTTTCTTCTTCAGACTTTTTATTAAGAATTTCAGGAGAACCCCCTGAGGCAGTGGATCAGCGTCGATGGAAGACCGCATTCAAGGTATGAAAAATACTCAAGGGTATGGACAAAAAAAATCCACTTTCATTTAATCAAAAATTTTGAGTATAAAGTGAAAAAGAGTCAAAAAATTAAAATGTACAACTACTCGAGGATTTCAGCCTTAGAAGGAGTGACAAAAGATGGAGTCGGAGCGCTCTTGGCTGCCTCAGGTGCCCAAACTAGCTTGGATGCTTCTACAGCAGACTCGAACAGACCAGACGTGGGCTCGACTAAGGGAGGGTCGACTGCGGCATCGGATGGCCCCGCATCTGCCTCATCTTCCGCCTCCTCCACAAAGCTGAGGTTGAGTTTGGAGAATCTTCGAGCCATCCTACCTTCGCAGAGCTCAAAATCCTTGATGAATGCCTCTTGATCGAATTCGACGTTCAGATTCCTCATCTCGAAAGAAGCCTTGAACTATTCTATGGATCGGGTCATCACCTCTGAGACCGACTTCACCATTCGAGCCTCTAGTTCGGTGACCTTCTTCTTCGCTTTCTTCTTTCTCTCCTCCTTCAAGGCTAGTGCGGCCTTGAGTCCAACCGAGATAAACTCCTCTCTCTGAAGCACACCTTGGAGACTTCTGATGTCCGCTGCCTTCTCCTCTACAAGGTGCTCGACCTCGACGATCCTCTCTTGAAGATGGCAGATCTTAGCTCGAAGGTCCTCTTGGATCTTCTATGCTTCCGCCTCCTGACGGCATGCCCTCTTGATGTAGACGAGCATCTGGTGACCCAACTGTAATAAATGATTGATGTTAAAAAAAAAAGAAGGAGAAGAAAAGAGAGGAGCAAAAGGATCGAGAGATGAAGCAGTTACCTTGAGGATAGTTTCAAGAGAACTCCTAACGAGCTGCAGCGGGTTAAGATTGGCCATGTGGTCCACCACCTCCGACATGGCAAACCTGTTGGTTAGATTCCGGATGATCTCTAGGTTGTCGAAGGAATCCTTCCCTCATTCATCGCTGTCACCATCCGCCCCGCTAAGGCGAGCCTTGTAGGATGTCTTGGCGATAACTTTCTTTTTTTCTTCATTCCCCTATCTCTCCCTCGATAGGAGGCTCTGAAGCCTGATTGCCGTTGGAAGGATCTGAGGGCATGGGAGGAACAGAGCCCACACCAGTGGTGCCGACCTCAGCAGCTAAGGCAACTTCGGCACTGGCGATGACCTCGGATGCAGCGACAGTAGAGGTATGGACCGTGGAGCTGGAATCGCCAATCTTCACCCTCTTCGAGCTATTGCTTGACGCCTTCCCTTTCCTCTTCTTGGTGTAAAGCTCTTTGGTAAGCATTTCAGCGACTTTGGTATCCATTCCTACAATAGAAAAAGAAGTGCGGTCAGTGGCAATACACATGTGTAAAACTGTATGAATTTAAAAAGCAAAAGATGTACCAGCAGGGTCAAGGGGACTCAGACCCAGGTTGAACAAAATTTGTTCTTTTAGAAGGACGAGAAGAAGAGAAGTTCGGTATGCTTTAAGTTTCATAGAGGAATCAAGGTCAGCTCCATCTAAGCTAGGAGCTTGACGAATTGACTCCCTAATATAACCCCAAGAAGAAAGATCTAAGAGTAGAGTCAGACAATACACAAAAAAGTACTTTTTCTTTCAGTTATGAATGAAAGAAGGGGCGCCTTTCAATAACCTCTTCTTGCCAAATTGAGAAGAAAAGTACCACCAGTCCCTCATGGAGGGATGGTGCTTGAAGGTGTAGAAATTTTTAAAGAGTGAAATGATCGACTGGACCTCGACCAATCGATAGAGGAAAAGGAAACCTATAACGAACCAAAAGAAGTTCGATATGATAGATGTGAAGGAGATGTTTAAAAATTAAAAGAGGGCAATTATAAAAGAGGACAGTGGAAGCCTAAGCTCGTCACGTAAAGTTTCTAAATACAAACAAAAATGATCGATCGGAGGAGAGTTGACTCGGTCATCAGAGCTAGAGAGTTCAAGATCGTATTTTGGAAGGATTCTATATTGGATTCAGATCAGAGAAAGATCGTTCAGAGTAAGAACAGATGGGATGGTATCTGGAACGAAGGATGAGTAGGATATGTTCCTAGGTTCTATCTCGACCTGAGGTATGGGATCAAGGAAGGTCGATCCAGGTGAGCCGCAAGAATTGATGGAGTGGGAGGTTTCGAAAGATATTTGGATCGAAATAAAATCTTGAGAAAATTCTCAAAAAAATAAGGAGAAATGCAGGGCAAATGTTGCTGCCAAAAAATTGGAGGAGCAAAAAGCTAGAAAGAAAAAAGCATGAATAACCTAAGAGAAGGATTAGGAAACTGACCTAAGCTATCTAAGGAGAAAGAAAGGATTATGGATGCGATGAGAACCAGTCGAAAGGATGTTCGGAGCTCGGAAAGGTGAGGAAGGAGGCTAAGACCCTTGGAAAGAAGATGAACAGGGATCGAAGGAAGGAGAAGACTCAAGCAAGAATTGCTTTTGGAGGAGAGGAGAAGGCCTTAAATAGCCAGAGGTAACCCGAGATAGTTATGATTGCGGTTCAACTTTGGTCGGTCAACGTGTGCTGTGTCCCACTCATCATGATAGAAGAGTGGCGACAGGCGGAGTCTTTATGGTGCCATACTTGGGATAGAGTTTCGATGGAAAATTCAAAGGGCTATCATTTTGAACTCATTTCAGATTTGAAAAGTTTTGGTGCCAGTGTGGTAAATGCCAAAATATCTCATCTTGACAAGAGTGGGAGTCCGAGAAAGAACTTCGACAGTTGTCTTTTTACTTTATTCCTTCGAATTTCGAACTCGAAGGTAGGGAAACTATTATTGGGGGTAAACCTCGCTTCCGTCGAAGTTTGGTCTGGTGCTCAGCTAAGTGTAACTCGTAATCACAGGAGAGCATCAATCATGAACTTCTTCTGGACCTCTCTAGCAGCCAAACTTCTTTTGGACCTCTCCACCAGCCGAACTTCTTTTGGACCTCTCCAGCAGCCGAACTCCTTCTGAACCTCTCCAGCAGCCGAACTTCTTTTGGACACCTCTAACAGTTGAACTTCTTTCGGACTTCGCCTTCAACTAGATCCCTTCATCGGATGAATTTTCCTTCAGGTCTCTCCTCTCGCGGATCTACATGCAGATTCCTCCAGCAAACCTACTTCTGGATCCCCCCAGCAGATCTACATTTGGACATCTTCGTCAGACTTCCTTCAGAGACTCCTCCAGTTGCAGTACTCTCAAATTCCTTCTCACTGAACTTCTGACAATCGTCCAGAAAGTTTCAACGGATTGGCACGTCATGACAACAGACACTACCCCCCACAATAAACTCCATGTGGTCCCAAGTGGCCCACTACTAGATGGTTACGGCTGTCGCTATCAGTTTGTTACAAGCTCCGTCTATAAAAAAAATTCTCAAGATACGTTTTCTTTTAGCTCTCTTCTTCTTTCTAAGACTCTGCAACTTTCTTGACTGAGCACTTTATTTCTGTTGATCGAAAGAGCTGATTTAATTATCGGAGAATCTTGCCAGAGCTTCCACCCCCGGCTCTGGATGAGACTTATTTTGTAGGTCACCGATGGTGACCTCATCTTCTTCGACTCCAGCACCTCTCCGGCAACAACCAGATTTCGCACTAACAGTTCCAAAGTTATGATGGAGTAACCATAGGTCGAGCCTACCATGGGGACCGACCCTAAGTATGCAAACCAAGGAAGGTTCTGAAGTTGCGATGGTGCAGCCATAGGCTGAGCTTGCCATGGGGAACGACCCTAAGTCTATCATCGAGGTTGAGCCCATTGCTACCAAGGTCGAACCCACAGCCAAGGTTGAACCCACCACCGAGGCTGTGCCCATTGAGCTCGTTGTTGGTGTCAAGCTTCTAATTATGCTTGACACTAGGATTGTTGGTGCCTCTATGGAGGCTTAGTCTTTCTTCTTATACTTATCTTTGTTTTCCTTTGAACCTTTTGTAATGAAAGAGAGACTTTGTAATGACACTTTCAATTTAATGGAAAGTCTACCTTTTGGCTAAAGCGCCATTCTCCCTTCCTTTCTTTTGCCATAATGTTTTTGAATTTGTGAAAATAATCTTCTTTAAGTAATGAAGTTCTTGGTTTCTTTGCCATTCATGGCTTGCTTGGAAACTTTCTGTTCAAGTCAAAATTTTTTAAGTTATGTCACTGGCATTTCGCCAAGTAGCATTCATAGTTACGAGATCTCGCAGTCAAGTGGATATTGTAGTCCACAAATAATTTAACATATAGAGGTCAAGTTTGTCAATCTTTTGATGTCAGAAATTAGTTGATGCCTCTATACCATCTGCCCATTATCTTGATATTGAGGTTGGGTGCTAGCCAATCACCATATGTCATTATGGTCGGACATCAACCAACTGTTATTGCTATCATCATAATCAGGTATCAACCGACCATGGTTCCTAATAATTTGGTCAGCTGTCGACCATTGCATTATGCATCTAAGTTGGATGTCAGTCGACCAACATATTTAGTGGCATGATCGGGTATCAGCCGATCGATTTAATCAATTTTTAGCCGACCAACATAATTAGTGGCATGATCACATATCAGCTAGCCAGTTCAATCAGTTTTTTATCGAATACTTTGATATGGCTCATTAGCTCAAATCATTATGGATTATTTTTCCTATGGTCGACTTTCATCGAACAAAGAACCACAAATACAAATGCTTTATTATGTAATTATTAGATACAAACCTTATTGATAATACATTGGAGGTTTTCAGGATTCCACGTGTGGGGGATTTTAAAGCCATCAAGATTCTCGAGCTTGTATGATCTTGGTCTGAGCACTCTCTTGACTCGATAAGGGCTTTCCCAATTTGGGCATAATTTCTCTTGTTTCGTCAGTTTGGAGACTTTGGCTCATCTTAGGATGAGATTTTCTCATTAAAAGGTCTTTGGCTTGATCTGGGTGTTATAATATCGGGTGACTCATTGCTGTTATATCATCATTTTCAATTAAGCTCATTCTCGAGTTTTTTTTATTAGATCGAGATTAGCATGCCAACAATCTGAGTTGCTCTACTCGTCATAGTGCTCCACTCTTGTAGAAAGGAGATCGATCTCCATGGGGATCACTACTTTGATTCTGAATGCTAGGTTAAATGGGATCCCCCTAATCAGGATCCAAGGAATAGTCCTATAGGCCTATAAGACATTTTACAACTCCTTCATCCAAAGTCCTTTGGCTTGACTCAATTTTGCCTTTAAACCTTGTAGAATGATCCTATTTGTTATCTCAACCTCTCCATTTGATTGTGCATGTCCCACTGAAGTTAGCTTATGCACAATTGGAGCTCTTTATAAAATTCTGACCCTAGGGTTGTCAAATTGCCACCCGTTATCTATGATAATTGCTTACGACAATCCTAATCAACAAATGATCAATTTCTAAAGAAAGTCTTTGACCTTCTTCTCAATGATCTAAGCCAGTGGCTCTGCCTTCACCTGCTTGGTGAAGTAGTTAGTTGCCATGATAAGGAACTTCTGTTGCCTAGTTGTTTGCGAGAATGATTTGAGAATATCGACTCCCTACTAGACAAAAGGCCATGGTACCATGATTGGAGCTAGTTGACATGAGGGCTATCTTAGGATATTGGCATACTTTTGACACTGATCATACTTTTGAACTAGATCCATCGCATCTCGTTGCATCATAGGCCAATAGTATCCTTATCATAGCACTTTGTAGGCTGACAACCTGCCCCCAGGTGATTTCTATAAATGCCCTTATATACCTCTTGGAGAGTATAGTTGGCCTTGGAGGGGTGGAGACATTTGAGCAGGGGTAAAGAAAATGATTTTCTGTATAGCTTTCCCTCTAGAAGTACATACCAAGATGCATCTCATCTCAACTTCTAGAGAATTACTGGGGAGAACTCCTTCCGTTAGGTAGTTGATGATAGGGTCCATCCAACTTTGGTTCCCTTTCTACTAGTAGAACTTCCTTTGCATTATTGATTCTTAATTTCTCAAGGTGTTCCATGTACACCTTTTCGAGCCCATCATATCCCGACGTGGTGAGGTAGGATAGGGTATCTGCCTGGGCATTCTTTAACCTTAGAATATAAGAAATTTCAAAGTAGTCGAGGGCTGATTTTAAGATTTATAGTTTTTGGAGATACCTTATCATGGTAGGATATTGGGCCACATACTTGCCCTGGGCTTGTCTAGCCATTAGTTGTGAGTTTATGAAGGCTTTCAACCAATTCATCCCAAGTTTTTTGGTGATCCTCAATCTAGCAAGCATGGCTTCATACTCGGCTTGATTATTAGAAGTGTCAAAAACAAATCAAAGAGCAAACTCAATCACCATGCCTTCCCAATTGGTCAAGATGAGTCCAGCTCATTTCTCTTGGGAGTTCGAGGCACCAATGATATGTAGAACCCAGACAGGCTTGGAGGCTTGCTTGTCAGGTTCATTCGTAGTCACTCTATCTTCAAGAATGGTACACTCGATGATAAAATTAGCTAAGATCTGAGCTTTCATTGATGGTTGAGGGCGATAGGAGATGTTGATCTCACTATGTTTAATCATGCACTTCACTATTCTTTTTGAGATGTCGAGCCATTGCAACAAGGCTCTCAGTGATTGGTCGGTCAAACTACAACCGACGGCCATCTCGAATGAAGGGAGAAGAAAGAGAGGAAGAGAGAGAGGGGGAGAGAGAAGGAGAGGGAAAGGAAGAGAGGGCCAACGATCGTCAGAGGCCATCCAAGCTCTTGCCGAGCTTAATAAGGGAGGAGGGAGGGAATGAGAGAGAGGAGGAGGTCCTTTTAGGATCTTCAAAGGCTGTCAAAATCCTCTAGATAGATGGCATTACCGCTACAATATCTCTGATGACCAGCGAGCCCATGCCAAGGGGCTTGAGGCCAGCTGAGATTGGAGGATGGCCTCCACCCTCCTCTAGTGTGGACCCCTATTTTGCTTTATTTTTTTAAATTTTATCGTGTGAAGTTAGCAACTCAATTGTTGACTTCACTATATTTTTGTTTTTTTTTTAATTTTGGTTGAAGTCGACAAATGGTTTGCCGACTTCAACCAAAATTTTTTTAAAAAAATGAAAAAGTTGGCGACTGGGTTGCTGACTTCATGTGATAAAATAAAAAAAAGTAAAATAGAAATGAATCCTTATTTCACATTGGAGGAGGGCGAAGGCCCTCCTCCGGCCTCGATTGCCCTTAGGCCCCTCAACACGGGCTCACTGGCCATCGAAGATGTCATGGTGGTGGCAGCATCAATCCAAAGACTTCTGACAGCCTCCAATGACCTGGTAAAGATCTCTTCCTCTCTCTCCTTCCCTCACTCCACCCTTACAAAGCTCGATGAGAGCTCGGATAGACTTTGGTAGCTACCGAAGGTCCTCTTTTCCTCTTCCTCTCCTTCTCTCTCCCCCTCTCTCTTTTCTTCTCTTTCTTCTCCCTCTCTTCTTCTCTATCCTATGAATTTGATCTGACATAGATCGGTATGGATCTATACCGAACCATACCACCGACAGGCTAGCATGGGATCTGATTCTGATTTCATGGATCTTGGTCTAGATACTTCATTAGTTCTTTGAAGGCCTCTCGGCATTCATCCGATCAGATGAAATCTTTCATCTACTAGAGGACTTTGAAGAAAGGAAGATATTTTTCCATTGATTTTGAGATGAACCAAGGGCCACGATGTGCCCAGTTAGACACTGAACTTCTTTTCTTAAAGTCAGGTGCTTCATATTGAGAATCGCTTGTATCTTTTGTGGATTGGCCTCAATCCCTCGCCTCATGATCATGAATCCTGAAAACTTTAACGAGATGATGTTAAAAGCATACTTACTTAGATTCAACTTCATTTAGTGCTGCTTCAACATGGCAAAAGCCTCTTCCAAGTCGCTTACGTGTTGATCGACCTCGATGCTCTTTATCAGTATATTATTGATACAAACTTTCATGTTCCGATCAATATGGTTCTTGAAAACTTTATTGACGAGCTATTGATAAGTGGCTCCAGCATTCTTAAGCCCAAATGGCATGACCTTGTAGCAATATAGACCTTTCTTGATCATGAAGACCATCTTCTCTTCATCTTTAGGAGCTATCCAAATCTAGTTGTATCAAAAAAAGAAATCCATAAAACTCAATAGTCAGTGGCCCGTCGTCGCATCCACTAGTTAATCAATCTAGAGTAGAGAAAAACTGTCCTTAGGATAGATCTTGTTCAAGTTGGTGTAGTCGATATAAATTTTCTACTTTTTATTGGCCTTTTTAATGATGACGATATTGGCCAACCACTCTAAATAATGCACTTTTCGGATGAAGTTGGTAGCCAGTAGCTTATTCACTTCTTCATTGATGGCTTATTGTTATTCCCGGAGAAAGCTCATCTTCTTCTGCTGAATAGGTTAGTGCACCAGATCAACATTCAGTTTATGAACAATTATGCAAGGATGGATTCCTGACATCAACATTTGAAGTTTCGATGGGATTGAGGACCCCAAAATGCATTTCTAGCCTCCATCCTGACCGTCTTATCTTCATTCTGGCTAGATCAAATATCAGTACGGCTATCTCAGTTGTGCCCTAAAATTTTCTTTTCTTTTGCCAAATATTGATGATTCCTCGAATGGCCCATTTGTCGCCTAGGAGGAGAAGAATGAAGGAAAAGGGAGAACTGACCTTTTTCTTTTTTTGCTGGTGCATCAGCGTCAGCATCATCGCTGGAAAGAGCACAGCCTTTGCCCTTCAATTTCAGTTTTGTAAGAGCAAAGTATGGTGGGAGGGAGGATAGCTTGGAAAGGAGAAGGGAGGAAAGAGGAGAGAGGAGGGAGGCCATCAAATTTTCTGACAAGGAAAGAACAGGAAGGGTGGAGGAAGGAGAGAGAAATGGAGGGAAAAGAAAGAGGGTTTAGGGCCTTCGAGCTCTAGAGTGGAGTTTTCTCCATGGGTTATGCAATGTGGTTGTGCAACATCAACCGTTTGATTGCCCCACCACCACATATCTCTTAAAGCGGTCCATCATTTCTCCATGCCCAAGTGTCATGCCCACACCCCATGGCCCATGTAGGGCCGATCGCTCCATCCAAACATCATGCCTATACAATGCTCAAAGCACTCCTATGGTCCTACCATCCTTCAGTTCTAACCTGTAACAAAAAAAACACTCATATGAAAAAAAAAATCATCATACCCATGTTGCAAGACTTTAAACCTTTGACTCCATTCATGCCCACATAACTCTCAAAATACTCCTACAAAAAGATGTCATCATACCATCCTAATGATCAAACTTTAAATCTAACAACAATAGTAGTATTTATTTAAAAAGGAAGGATAGCATTTCGGACAAATCTACATGGCCGATATACTATAAATATATTTTTTTGAAGTTCAAATATATATAAACAATAAATAGATCAGTAAAACTTTAAGATAAATTTAAAATATATATATATATATATATATATATATATATATATAAAAGAGCGTTCAAGCATGTACCTGGATGCTTAATCGAAACTGCCATTAGGATGAGGCAGGATGCAGGGCATCCTATTCTGGGCAAAATTCAAAATACCTTCATTCCACGAGATTTAAAATCTTGTTTGGCATATCCGAGGTTGACTAGGAGAAGATGTTTGCATTCTTACGTGGAAAACTTAGAAGTTGATCATAGAATTTGGTGGCCAGTAGTGATCCGACCTAAACGATTTTTGTAGGATCTTCATCCCAGTGCGGGACTAAGATCACCTACTAGGCAGGTTTGCCTCAGCTTTTTGCATCTCGGAGGTCCAATCCCACAATCAATTTTCTACTATTTTTTTTCTTTGATCGTCGCCATAAAGCATTGTCAAGCGAGTTATTGATCTCTCATTTCACCCACCCGATTGCTCATCAAAAAGTGAACAAGTTGGTGGTAGGTCAACATGACTACTCAAAGCGCATTCAATCCAGATTGATCCAATATCATATTATGAGCCAAAGACATATGGACGATGAGGAAGGTCAATCATATAGTAGCTTGCTGAGGTTTCCATCGTATGATGACCAAAAGGACTAACTCTCCCTCCACCTTCATCGAGTCACTAAAGAATCCTCTTAAGGAGGTATTCACCCTCTTTAGTTGATCCACATACAATTTCATTTGAGAGAGCACATCATAGAACAATATATCAGTGGAACTTCAATTATCAGCTAAGACTCTTTTTACATCATAATTTGCTATTAACATTGAAATAACAATTGCATCGTTATGGAGAGTTTGGATTCCCTACACATCATCAACATCAAAAAAAGAAATAATATTACCATCTCACTTTCACTTTGGGATACACTCCAGGTCCTCTGCCTCCCTTAGGTCGGCACCGATCTAGAGATCACATGGATTATGCCAGCCAGCAGTAGGTTGCTTGTCCCCTCATCGATCTATGGCTGAGCCAACTGGTCGATCACCACCTGAGCCTCATAGTCATGAACGAACTTCTTGAGATAGACATACCTTATCAGGTCCTTTATCTTGTTCATCCACTGGATGCAGTCCTTTATGTCGTGGTTGTGATCTTGATGGAACTCGCAATACTTTTAGCGGTCGTGCACCATCGGTGGGGCTTTCATCGATGGAGAACATTAGAGGTACTTTTATCCCTCAATCTCTATGAATATTTATGCACTGAGGGCCGAAAGGGGAATATACTTATCAAATTTATAGGCCAGGTTCCTTTGGCCTAGGGCTGGATCATTGTCAGGGGGTCTCCTCGATGTGAGCTCTACTCATTTCTTTGTATGCCTTCTTCTTCTTAGGGGGTCTTCTTTCTTTGACTTCTTGTCGGTTAGCCGCACCCTTCTCTGCTCGAGCGTACTTCGGTGCTTGGGTGAGTGACATAGCTTAGGCCACATCTTGAAGGGTAAGAGAGAAGGAAGATGCATGAAATAGAGATAACAGCAAAGAAAGAAGAAACCAACTACAATGCTGGCCAAAAAAGCCATATTTATAGAAAATGTACTAACTTAATGCCTAGGTAATCTGAAATATAATAGAAAAAGGATTTAAGATTTTCAATTCATCTAAAATTCTCTAGCTTCCATTGACCTATCAAATGATAGAATCTCGCTCTAAAACTAGCTATGATGGCGATATGGTCAAACTCATAGCGTACAAAAAGAGCTTTCCGAATCAGGATTTTATAAGCAATTTTGACTCTGGATGGGTGAGTTATGCCCGTTTTAGCACAGCATGATTATTCAGTAGGGTCAGATGCAATCAACCTAATTTCTTGCCCTTTTGGGCTTCGTCTACCATATCGATGTAATTACTAGCTATGACATTTACGTTAGTAAGGAGCTTAGAGTGGATTTTGGAGAACTTTTTGTTCAAGAAAAGGGTTAGTGTGCATCTTTGCAGTCCTCGTTTTATGGTCAACATGGCCATAGCTTTATTCAAGTTGTATATTTTCAGGTGGCAGCATTGAAGTGCACCACATGGTCCTTCAAGGACTCTCCTTCTCATTGCTGGATTGAGAAGAGGCTATCTGAGTTTTGTAGCTGCCTTCTATTACTATTAAAGTGCACTACGAACTATATTTCTAGCTATTCAAAAGAGTGGATCATACTTAGTTGCAGACCCGAGTACCAGACCTGCTGGATAGACTTCTTGAGAGTTGCCAAGAAAGCAAGATAGAAAAGGGCATGGATCATCCCTTAAGCCATCATAAGAGCCTTATAGCTCTTAAGATGGTTAAGTGGATCTGGGGAGCCATCGTAGGGCTCCAACTACAGCATCTTGAATCAAAAGAAAATTGGTTCTTCCATGATTCTTCTAGAGAATGGAGGATAGGTGTTGAATCCGAGACCATCTACCTAGCCCCTATGGTCCTCTTGTAGCTCAGCAAGTCGTTGATCGAGCTCTTGGAGCTTCCAATCATAGTCATCCAGTCGATGAGTCATTATGGTATCGAGAGTATCTCGGAGTTAAATCTTCATCAGACAACTCAGGTGGGAATCGATGGTGCTTCTCCCGCTTCAAACTCTAGTGTCAGGGGGAAGCTTGTTAGGCCAGAGGATCGAAGTGATGAGCTATTGAGTTGATTGAGATCGTTGATTATAGTGAAAAATAGTAGTGAGTAGACCTTGCTCCTTGGGCTATTGTTGTTGCTTCACCACCGTTTGTTGAAGGCTCTTAAACGGTAGTTGTTAGGGTCTACACTTGTTGCAGTAGCATGGTGAATTACTGTTGATCCTCTACTATGATCAGTGAGAAGATGCAGGCTCAGCTTGTTGAGTTGGCCATTCCTCTCACCATGAGGAATGCCGACTAGAGTTTGCCGAAGTGTTCTATACCCTCGTTCTCACCATTTCTAACTCTATAGTTGATCTATCTCTCTCTCCTCCTACTTGGTGCGCTAATATATTGCCGTTGAGCTTCGGTGGCACCACATCGGGGAGTCGATCGGGCGTCTGGGTAGACATGGCCACTCTCCATAATAGGAAGACTTGCAAAGAAAGTTTCATCGTTGAAATATATCCGATGGGGGATCCTCTGATGCTTAAGTCAACCAAAGCTTAGAAAACAATCGAAGGAGGAAGAAAGATGAGTGGGAGCAAGGAGTTGGCCTCCTCTATTCGTAATTCGGCCTTACCTAAGGTTCCTTTTCTTACCCTTTTATATCAAGTATAGGTTATTACGTAGGAATCTGATAGGCTATCAGGGTCTATGAGGTTTCGATCTAATAGGCCATCGAATTTGCCAACACCCTGTAATCAGAGTTGTTAGTGGTACTTGTAGATCGGATCAATTAATCATGGGTGTTGGTCATGGGTCATGTCTACATTTTGAAGGTTGTCAGAGAATCTCAAGGATCATCTACATGGCTGAGTTGACCAATAGCTTAAGGTCGGGGCAAAACCGAGGTCCCACTCTGGGTGTACTGGTGCTCACACGAATCGTTAGATGTTGTCTTTTGTCCCACCTAGGAGTCGGTGACTGACCGAGATGAAGACCGATGTTATAGTGCTGTCTGTCTTGGAAAGTAGTCTAGTCTTATTGGATTGTTGATGGGTGTTCGACTTCAACCCAAAGAGAAGAGGTTGGGTCCGATAACGGGTAATTACCATAACAGCACCTTATGTTTTGATTACCAAGAGAAGTAACTTATTTGCCTTTCCCAAAATTCATGGCATGCAAACTCAATTTGGATTTTTGTGCCAGAGATCAGCAAGTAATATGTATACTTAGATAAATGTAAAACTTTAGTCTCATTTTTTCACAACGATTTCATAGAAAAATATTGTTAAACAAGAGTTTATTTTAATTCATATGCAATACAACCAGCACACATGTATTTGTTTCTTAAAGAAGAATAACATCCAAGAGCTCAATGGTAAAACTTCTATATCGACTGGGAGAGGGAAATTGCTCACCAAGCACAAAAGACAGAAGCGCAGCTGGTTTTCTTCATAATCTATTCCAGTACTAGGACCATATAGTTTTCCTCCTGTCTTTCCCCAAACCTACGGGATTATGATTAAAATAAGACAACTTGAATTCCTATTGTAATAGCATGTAATTTTCTTAAATAAGAGAGAGAATAGAAACATGTCTAAGGAGCTCAATGAATAATGACCTTCTCGAGGAACAAAGGGTGATCCACGAAAACACGATCTACTCCCCTTTTGTAGCAGTGGAACAAGCGAACAGTTTCAATTCTATCCCCAACTTTTAACTGCACCAATCGGAAAATCTTAGTAACCAAGTGACGTTGGAGAAGTGCCCCTCACTATAGAAGCAAAGAGCTTTTAAGTAACTTTGCACAAGAATTCATACATGCATACCTCAACCAGAACACCTGTATCCCATGCATCCTTGTATTGATCATAGCGCGGGGATATTGTCATGACTCGGTGTCCATTAGCCTATGGAAACATGAACCAGTAATAATAAAAGCTGACTAGCTCTTACAGACTAGCAAGCACAAACCCTAAAAAATTTAGATGAATAAAGAGGTAAGATAGGCCTGGAATCGATAAATATAATCGAACATATATACATGCGCAATTTTTTCAACAGAGAAACAGTTGATTCATACCGCCATAGCTGGTGGAAGTCCTCCAATCCAAGTGAATCCATCTTATTCAGGGATCTCAAGCCATCGTAAACTGATGTTTGGTTATTCAGAGAAGCAACTCCTCTGCTTGAAAACATTGTTGCAAATGAACTGAAAGCTCCGCCATTTTTGTCATAGGAGCTATTGGAGATGAATTGTGAAGCCATCACAGCAGCCATGGATGATGCCATCTAAAAGAGATGGCAAAAAGATGTGATAAACCAATTCAGCCCATTTGTACAGTTTAATTGAAAAAAAAAAAAAAAGAGACATATAATTTAACAAGAGAACATTATTGACAAGTCACCATATCATTATTCTTTTACACATCTTTATTAAACAAGAAAAATAGATACATTTTTTCAAGAAATTATGTATATATGAATCATGTACAAAATTATATACGAACAAGTTTAGCCCTCTTGCTAAAATCACTTCATTTGAAGTTCAAACGATGTGCTCTGTAAATTCTAAAACGGATAAAGAATATCCAAGTCCAATTCATTACAGAAGATCATGAATGGATGCTTCCTTGGAAACATCGATAATTTAGGAAAATGCTCACCACAACTCGAAAGAAAACTAATTGACCTTCAAGAAAACTCCAACCATTCATCATGGAGAAATTCAAGTTCATTCCACAGACATAGAAGAAATGCGTCAGCAAGTATTCACAGCTTATCAGCACATATACCAGAACTTAAACAGAACTTGACACTTTTTTTCTCTTAAAAACCAAAACTTAACATAATTTTTCATTTTAAATTTAAGAATTTTAAAGCTCCTGCAAAAAAAAAAAAAAAGACTAGACAAATTCAAAGTGGTTACGTAGATAAATATATTCAGTATATATATATATATATATATATATATATATTCGAAATGGCAATGGAGAAAGAAGCATGATTTGCTGTTACTGATGATTCTTTCTGCTGCAGTTCCATTTTGAACACAAAATATATTCAAAATGTTAATGCAGAAAGAGGCATACTCTTGCACCCAAATCGGGAGTATCACACAACCGCGTACAAAAGAAGACCAAGCAACAAATAATAAAAAGCAGTGAGAAAATGGCTAAGGTTTCAACAAACCTTTTAATTGTTGGATTTGGAGTTTCTCTCTCTCAAAAATATAAATATATATATATATATATATATATATATATATATATATATATATATATATATATATATATATATATATATATTGGTTTTTGGAGTTGGCTGGTGTTAGTGTAAAGAATAAAGGAAAACACAGAGGTGCGGAAGTGGTGTTGGTGGTTGTTGCTGGTTCAAGCCCGCAGGCACATGAGGATGTCGTGAGGTGACACGTGGCGTGAATATAGTGGCAGGTTGCTGCCCGCCTCTCGAGGGGTTCACCGTGCTGAGGAGCGAAGATGTGTGGACAGCAGCGTGGGAAGGAACAAGAGGGAGCGCAAAGAGCGGGAATGAGCAGAAAATGAGAGGAGGAAAAAAATGCTTAAGTTAATAACCTAAAAAAATGAATTTTGTATTAAAAATAATTAATAACTTTTTTATAAAAAATAATTTTATTATTAAAATTTAGGATACGTTTGGTTATATTTTTTATTATTAATTTTTAAAAAATATTTTTTATTTTTTAGTTTATATTATTTAATAAAAATAAAAAAATAAAAATATGTTTGGTAATGTTTTGAAAAGCAAAAAAATTTATGCTTGATATATAAAATAATTATTTTAATTATTTTAATTTTTATTTTTACTTTTCATGATGTTATCTAATATTATTTTTTATTTTTTATTTTTTAAAAATAAAAAATAAAAAAATATATTTTTTTAATGGCTAATCAATCATATCTTAATAGTGAAGAAAATGTGATAAATATTAAATCTCACCCTTATATTATTAAAAATTTAGGATGAAATTAGACGATCATAACCAGCTCACTTGGCATCGTAAAATCTTGAATTGCACGTGATCCAATCTTCCTATTGCAGACTGGCACGTAGCTAAGCAAATTCAGTTGGACTCATACTTCTTGATTGATCTAAATAACACTAACTTAAGAATCAGCTCCCCATTGACTCCATACTCTGGAGACCAATTCTAAGGGACGCTGACTTTCCACCTATAAAAAGAGCTAAAGGCTCTATGTATGGCCGCAAAGCTACGAGCTCTCTATTTCCCTTTCTTCTGTCTTTCTACATATCCTATTCCCTAGAGCCTTGTTTGACTTTAATATTGAAAATCTCTTGGCTAAATCAGCTACAATGACCTCCTTCACTCTTCTTTTTGTAATTGGATTAGACAGAAGAAAATATTTCCTCAACTTGCTCACTTTGAATTCCCTTAAAAACAAAAAACTTAGACATGAAAAAATTACTAAAATAGGGTTTATGTCCTCTTTTCTTTGATTGATTAATTGATGGTTCAAAATTTGAGGTATAAATCTCTATTTATAGTATTATGGAGGTTACTATAAGAGTTCAGAATTTTATGGATAAAATTTTAATGACAAAATATAAGTCTAGTCACCAAAACTCTTATGTTTATTGACAAAAATAAAAAAAAATAGTCATAATAAATTATTTTATTAATATCTTTAATGGAGAAATGACATGTTATCACAAAATATATATCTTTTATAATTATTTTTTATTAAAAATTCATCATTAAATAGAGCTTTTTAATATGGGTGAATCATTTTAGCTCTTAAATTTATTTTAGTCAACTTACTAATGATAATTTAATAATTCATCATTAAAATTTATATCTTTAGTAATGATATTTTAAAATAGTCATCTAAATATATATATTTAACAATAATATTTATAGAGTAGTCATTAAAAGTCTATATTTTTAATGATGATATATTATGTTATCATACTTTTAGTGTCAACATTCATATTTGTTGACGCAGAAACTGATCGTCGTCGGAGTCCGCTGGAGTGGAGGCCGATGAGGTCGCCGTCGGAGACCTGCAAAATAAAATTTTGTCCGAAGTCGGTGGGGGGTGGCTCCGATAGGACCCTCCGATGATCAAGTCAGCTCTGGCCAACAAGAATGGAGTGCTCGGAATGAGTTCCGGAGCTTAGAGAAGAAGAGGAGAGCTTAGAGGTCCCAGAGGTTAGAGATTAGCGTATCTGGAGGATCTTTTATAGGCGGAGCTTAGTTGATGGTGATGGCCATACCGCCTGGCAGCGAGCGGCGAGAGTTGCATGGAGTTCGGTATGAAGAGGAAGGTATCGTCAGGTGGATAGTGACAGCCATACCGGCAGATCATGGGCTGCATGAAGCTGGTTACGGAGAGAGTGGTGTCACCAGTAGTAGTGGCCATATCGTTCGGACTGCATGGGG